>PVLC010049900.1:0-10282 GCA_004027655.1 Graphiurus murinus | reverse complement strand
CACGCTTGTAATCCCAGCATTCGGGAGGCTGAGACCGGAGGATCCAGGTTCGCGGCCAGCCTCAGCTACCTAGTGAGGCACTCCGCAACTTAGTGAGACTCGGTTTCAAAATAAAGAATAAAAAATGGGGCTGGGGGTATAGCTCGGAGGTAGAATGCCCCTGAGTTCAATCCCCAGTACCGCCAAAAAAAAAAAAAGAGTGACCAGAGAGTCCTAGAGGCTCCCTCAGTTAGAATCCAGGAACTACTCCCCTTGGACAAGTTTTAAAGAGTGAAGAGAGCTAGGTGTGGTGGCACATACCTAAAATCCCAGTATTCGCAAGGCTAAGACAAGAGGATCACAGGTTTGAGACCAGTGTGCTATAATTTAGCAAGACCCTATTTCAAAGTAAAAAAATAAAAAAGGCTGGGGTGTAACTCAGAGGTAGAGTGCCCCGGGTTCAATTTCCAGTATCACACAAAAAGAAAGAATGAAGAGAAGCTTAAGACAAATTGCTTTTCAAATTGTAATTTCACAAGTCGGCTTCCTCAATACACTGACTACAATAATATGTAAACCATAGGGTCTCTTTGAGTAAAGTTAACCTATTCTATATCTAAAGCATATATTTCCTGTTGCTTTATTTTATTTCACTGTTTCCATTCTGAATTTGTAGATTAATTTAAGATTTAGGGAAATATCTAAGAAGATATCCAATGCAGCAGTTTTTCACACTGTGAATGGAAATTCATTAACAGGTTACAAAATCTCTTTTTTTTTGGTCTTTACTAGCATTTTTTTTTCTAAATGCAAGGAAACCTAAGCAGCTAGAATAGGATGGAATGGAACAGAATAAAACACTAGAATGGAATGGAAAAACACCGCAAAGGGCCACGAAGCAATCCATCGTTCAACTTGTTTCAGTTGTGTGTATGAGCAGATGCGCGCGTGCTCATGCATATGTGCTCTGAATTAGATGTCAAATACATTTCTTATATGTGGGCACAGTCAAAAAAGTTTGAAAAACACTGGCATGACTGACCTTTCTTACTGCTGCGCTTCTCTTAGCAAACTCTGTGGATGGAGAGTCCCTAAGGCCCCTTCTGTTTTGCAAAACTGCAAAAACTAGCTTTATTTTAGAACTTTAGGGTCTTGTTAAAATATTTAGGCTAGGCTATGAGAAAGAACCTAAGAGAAAATTATTGAAGGAGTAGAGTTTTACTTGAGAGGAAACAAATTGAAAATAATACTGGATATCTCCCAGGAGTTCCAATGTTACAGAGAAGTTGAGTCACACGACTAGACTCTAGAAAAGACTAAAACCCAAATCTCGAGCCAGGCATGGTGGCTCATGCTTGTAATTCCAGTACTTGGGAGGCTGAGACAGGAGGATAACAGGTTCACAGCCATCCTCAGCTACTTAGTGAAGTCCTCTGCAACTTAGTGAGACCCTGTTTCAAAGTAAAGAATAAGCCGGGTGTGGTGGTGCATGCTTGTAATTCCTGTACTTGAGAGGCTGAGACAGGAGGATCAAAGGTTTGCTGCCCACCTCAACTACTTAGTGAGACCCTGTTTCAAAAATAAAGAATAAAAAATAGGGCTGAGGGTGTAGCTCAGAGGTAGAATGCCCCTGGGTTCAATCATCCCCATTACCGAAAAAAAAAAAAAAAAAAAGAATAAAAAAAAAAAATAGGGCTGAGGATGTAGCTAGAAGGTAGAATGCCCCTCAGTTCAATCCCCAGTACCACAAAAAGAGAACCCAAATCTCAAATCTCCCATCACTTTTTCTGCTGGGTGATGGGATTGTGCAGACCCCTATCCCCAACCTCATGGAAATCAGGGCTATAGAAAAAGCAGAGACAAGGACAAGATAAAAAGATAGGGGAGACTTCTTTGGAAAATGGAATGACCTGTTCCCAATAACACATGCTCTGGAAGGAATCAACATATAAAGATGGACTAAGCTTGTGTGTGTGTGTGTGTGTGTGTGTGTGTGTGTGTGTGTGTGTTACTGGCGATTGAACCTAGAGGCATTCTACCTCCAAGCTACACCCCAGTCCTTTTTATTTTTTTTAATTTTGTTTTGTTTCAAAACAGGGTCTTTCTAGGTTTCTGAGAATCTCAATACGTTGCTGAGGCTATCCTGAAACCTGCGATCCTCCTGTCTCACCCTCCCAAGTACTGAGATCACAGGGGAGCACCATTATCTCCTGCTGAAACCATCTTTAAGATCAGAAACTTGTTAATATTCCACTTCCTCAGCCTGATGAGTCATATCCTGTTTCTTTTGCAAGACATCTGTCAGGTCAGTGTGTTATAGTACCAAAACTTCCAAGGAGAGGAATGGGCAATGCACTTCTGAGAATTTACCTTAAAAATTACAAGAAAAGAAAGAAGAAGGCTGGGATGTAGCTCAGCGGTAAAGCACTCACTCTGCAAGTGCAACACCCTGGGTTCGATCCCCAGTGCCAAAAAGATCGAAAAAAAAAAAAAAATAGTCAAGCTAAAAAAAAAAAAAGAAAGAAAGAAGAAAGGAAGTTCCCTAAAGTGTCCACTGAGACCGGGAAGGCAGCTTCCGGCATCCTGGATGGAGCGCCACCTGGATGGAGTGCCTCCTGGTCTCCATCTAGAGATGTCCTGGGCTCCTTGTCCTTGGAGCTCATCAGGACTTCCTAGGACAGCCCGGGGCCTGCATATCACATCAATGCTTTCCACCAAATGAAGAAGGCCTCATCTCCTAGGATTGGGTAAGAAAGGACCCACCCTGTAAAAAGCTTCCCTCTACTTCCAGCCTAGGCGCCGCCTCACATCCCAATGCAGTATTCTGTGGCTTGGGCCCACAGCTGTACAGTAGATTCCCCCATGGATTGTTTGACTATTCATAGCTGCAAGATATCCAGAACACTGGGATCTTGTCCGGGGCTGACACACTTCCTGAAACTTGGTTTATATGCAAGGCTCTGATAGTATAGTGGGACTTTCAGGTATAATTATCCCATCTAAAATCAAATGTAGCTGGGTGTGGTGCTGCATGCTTGTAATCCCAGTACTTGGGAGACTGAGACAGGAGGACTGCAGGTTCGAAGCCAGAGTCAGCAACTTAGTGAGGCTCTCAGAAACTTAGTGAGACCCTGTTTTCAAATAAAATAGAAAACAGGTCTGGGGGTGTAGCCCAGAGGTAGCAAACCTCTGGGTTCCAACTCCAGTACCACACACACAAAAAAATCAAATGTAGTTAAGTAATCAGATTTATAGACGGCAGTATAGCCAACACGTAACTTGAGAGAGGTTCTAGCCTGAACCTCTGAGTTTTGAAGATGCGGCCTTGCCTTCTTTATAAACAATTTCTACTGGAGAACTCTACTGGGCAGTTTTACTTTTCATCAGTAAATTCCAGCTACAAGAGATCGGTTCCTTATAAAGAACAGCAGTCTCCTCAGACTCAGGCACCAGAGCCATCAACAGTGGTGCCTGTCCCTGTCATCAAGGCCCCCAAAGCAACCACACAAACACGACCCCAGTGAGAAAGCACCCCGCCCTGCACCCCCGCCACTGGCCTGGGCCCTCCTCACTCACCTCAGGGAATTTCTTCTTCTGCACGTACTCAGCGGTGGCAGCATCAAAATACTTGGCATAGCCCTCGTTGAGGCTGAAAATCTTTCCTTTCTTCTTAATCTTGACGTCTTTTTCCACCAGCACAAATTCACCAAGAGCCTAAAGAGATGATAAGAGACATAGGGAAGAAGAGAGACACCAGGAAACAGAAGCCAACAGCACAGAGTCATCAGAGGAGGTAAGACGATGAGGCCTGCTGGAGGAGCTGGGTCTGTGGCGGCCATCCTTGTGGCTGGCCTCTGGTGTCTTCATCAGTGGTAGAAGGAACAGCCACAATATCCATGACCGCGCAGGAAGCTCAAGCAGCAGTAGAATCAGAGGTAGAACAGTCCAAGGAGAGCGGTTCCTGGTCTTCTCTCTCCACCCCCATGCCTTCAAAAGTCTGATAGACCGCTCCTTTCCCAGGAGCCTGGCTGTGTTCACCCCCAAGCTGTCATCCCAGTTCAATGTCTTCAGGAAGATTCAGGCCAACAACCAGAGGAAAAGGTTACAAGGACAGTGGTGGTATGGTTTGACCATTAATTTTTTTTTTTTTTTTGGTGGTACTGTTGATGAGGTAGAATAGAAGGAATCAACTTTAGGCACAAAGGAGACGGATTGGGAAGGAAAGGAAAAATAGCTTTGTTTCAACAGAACTCTCTCATCCCTAAAAAGCAAGGCCCATTCACAATGGGCTGACTCCATTTTGGAAGTCCCTGAGGTGATTTTTCAGAGCTTCATTTGCCTCTCAAAAGGAAGTCACTCACACCTACTGTAAGAAAGACCCTATATCCCAGACTTCCTGTCTCCACTCCTGATAGTCCTACCTAGGGTTTTTTTCCACTGTTTTTTAGACCCCAAGGGCAGGGGACCAATATCCCAGGTTCCCTATTCTCCACCCTGGACCCCAAAAGCCAGCCCCTCTCCAGGTGTGATATAAAAGGAGGAGAGACCACGCGCTCTCTCTCTTTCCCCGCCCTTGCTCTCTGCCATGCATGCTCTTTCCCAGATGCAACCCTGGAGACTCCTGAGGTGGCCTGTGCCCTTTCTCCTGTGTACCTGTGCCTTTCCTTAAAATAAAACTTCTGCCTTTGTCCCTATCTGGCACGTGTTGAAATTCTTTTCACCACGGAGACCAAGAACCCACGAGAGATATCGTGCTGACCCATGACACTGCGACTTGAATTTAGGCGCATTCTACCTCTAAGCTACACCCCTAGCCCTTTTGTTTTGAAACAAGGTCTTGCTAGGTTGTGATGAGTGTCACTGAGTTGCTGGGGCTGTCCTCAAATCTGCAATCCTCCAGTCTCAGCCTCCCAAGTACTGGGATTACAGACTTGTACCACTACATCCGGCTCAGTTTGAACATTAATTTGCAGTCGAGTTATTTTGTTTATCTTAATGATTCTTTCCTGGGAACCATTAAAAGTTCCTAGTATCCAACCACTTCTAACTGGAGAAAAGAGGAAGTTCCTTCAGTCACATATTATGTCCACTGAGAGTAGGGAAATAGGTGACAAGAACTAAAGGAATCCTCAGAGTTACAAGTAAAACTGTGCCCAAGCTGGACACAGCAGTGCACACCTTTGATCCCTATACTTGGGAGGCTGAAACAGGAGGTTGCAGGTTCGAGGCCAGATTCAGCAACTTACTGAGACCCTTGGCAACTTAGCAAGATCCTGTTTTGAAAAAAAAAAAAAATTTTTTTTTTTAAAGGGCTGGGAGTGTAGCTCAGAGGTAGAATGTCCCTGGGCTTAATCCCAAGTAACAACAACTAAACAAAAACTCGGTATCCAGTGCCCCCAGTCCCTCCACTCCTTGTGGTCAGCATCTGCAGGACATCTCTCAGGCAGCTCCTCTCCTCGCTCTAGTGATCTCAGTCCCTCTGGGACTGGTCAGCTAGAGGTAGACAGCCTCTTAAACATGGGTGTTTAAGTCACTCAGAGGAAAATCAGGACCTGGAAAACAGACCCATTTTGGTGCATACTGAGGACTTTGAGAATGTGACAAACTCCTGAGGCAGTAGGTCACAGCCAGCAGCTAGACAAGAAGATGTCCAGGGAACAGAAACTTTACAACCAGAATATAGAAACAAAGCCACTCGGACTGTGTCTGAAACAAGACAGTGACGTGGAGGCTCAGGGACTGCAGACCCACTAGTCATCCCTCTCTGCCGCCTGACACGTGTGCTGACTGCAGTCACATCACCACTCCCCACCGCATTTCAGCCCCTGGGAGCCTAGATAAAAAACAATTAAGACGTCTAATGAATTGCACCTTCTTCCAGACACCATCTGATCCAGGACGCACCCTCTCTTCCTCAAGTCCTCCTTATTCATCAAGGAAAGTCCCCCAGTGCTATAACAAGCCCGTCCCAACTCAGCACAGCACCCCACATTCTCTGGAACGCACCGCAACGAACCCAGCTTCTTGTGATTGTAAGTTTGCACTTGGTAACCTTTGGCTCACGAGCTGGAATGAGTTACTGTGGACACGTGTTGCTCTGGAGCCGCCCAGCATTGCCTTCTGCTTACCAAAGGAGGCTGGGTGAAGAGAGCAGCCCAGTTAATGTGAAGGTGTGACACCAACCACTAACGTGACCTGAGGGAGCACACCAAGTACCGTGTGCACGTATGCTTGTGCACCTCACTATAATGTATAGTTACAATGCACCAATAAAAGTATATTTAAAAAAAAAGAGAATAAAAAAGATCCTGAGGTGTGGTAGAGTACTTGCCTAGTATGTGTGAGACCATAGGTTGAACCTCCTGCAACACACACACACACACACACACACACACACACACACACACACAACCTATCATGGGGCAGAAAATCCTTATCATGAGGTAGATATGGCTGTAGCCCCTCACCATGCCGGGGAGATGTCCCTTTGTTCAGACTGTGTGATCACCAAGGACCACTGATTACTACCACGGCGTCAGGCCTGCTGTGACAGGAGGGCTCTTGATGGTCAGGCGCCAGGTTATTGCTGGTTTTTTAAACAAATGTGTTGTCACTGAGGTTAATCCCACACTTGAGAGTTTGGTTAACACGAGATTTCCCTAGGGATGGCTCTCCAGGGTGCCTCTACCTGTGACAGCCGCCACAGTTCCTTCAGCTTGAAGTTCACATTCCAGATAGTTCCAAAGCTGCCTACAGCAGGTCTTCGCTCAAATGTCATTTACAATAGGGTGATGGGACCCAAAGGGTTTCAGGCTAGTAACGAGAGATCAGGAGCGATTACGCTATCGTTCATCTCTTTCTGACACGTAGACAAGCGTCCGTGCCTAGCCCTGTTCCAGCTGGGCCGGCCTGTCCTGCCTGGAGGCAGAGAGCATGGGGCTGTGTGGCGGCCTCCAAGTCCCTAAGCTGGACCTTGAGCTGAGGACACCTCCACCGGGCCTTCAGAACCTCTTCAGACTGTTATGGGAATATTTCGCTGGCAAATATCAAGAGCAATTGGGATGCACATCTGTAATCCCAGTACTTGGGAGGCTAAGACTGGAGGATCTCAGGTTCAAGACCAGCCTTAGTGAGACCTGTTTCAAAGGCAACTTAGTGAAACCTGTTTCAAAATAGAAATAGAGCTTGTTAGAATACCCCTGAGTTCAAACTCCAGTATCAAAAAAAAAAAAAAAAAAAAAAAATTCGACCTGGTGTAGAAGTGAAGCACAGGCTGTCTGGTTCTGGCTCTGGTGTGACCTTAGCCAAGTGACCTGCTGTTGATATGGGAAAGAACAGTCAGAGCCATGGAAATATTATTAGTTAAGAATTTAGACTTAGGATAGAAGAAAAAGGAATTCCCGCTCCCTCCCCCAGCTGCCAATGTGCTGACAATTAGCAGAGAAGGTAAACAGAGAGGGCTTGCAAGTCAATGAGGCCAGCCCCTCCCTTGTGCATGCCAGAGACAGGATGCAGGGGTCATCTCTAAACCTAAACAAGGTGAGACAGGGCCTTGAGTTAATGAGCTCTTTCTACTTTTGGTACCATGCTCCTTCCCAAAGTTAAGTGACCATCTGTATATAAGGGTTGGAATCTCTTTGTTCAGGGCCCAGAAAGCGGGAAATTACCGGTCTGGGTCATCAGCTGCTGATTAAAGGAAGACCTGCTTATCCTACTTTTGGCCTCCGGAGTTTTCTTTGGTCTCTGAAACTAGGTTTGTGGGGAGCTCTCTCCTGCAACACTGTCAGTACTGTTCCTCTCTTGCCCCCTCAGGAAATGGGTGGGTGACAACAGTACCTCTCAGCTGCCGTGAGGTACTCGTGCACTGGCAGGTGTACTTCGCTCAGAACAGGCCCCAACCACTACTTAACCACACCATCAGTTCACTCTTACTCTAGACTTTCAGAAAGGGCACTTACTGTCTGACAGTCATGGAATTTCTCAGGTTTCACCTGCTTCTTTGAAAATAAGGGGAAACTAGGGCATCGGTAAACCCACACAGCAAGGGGTCCTGGTTGAATGAGTTAACACATGGCCAGCTCTTATTGGAGAAGTTACTGGGCTTCCATACCATAGACTCTGACCTGTTACTTGACTCTATTCTTGACTCTATTCTCTATTTTAAGGGTGTGTGTGTTGGGGGGGTGGGGAAGACAGGGATTGAACCCACGGTTGTTTTACCTCTGAGCTATGCCCCCAGCCCTTTCTATTTGTTTATTTTTATTTTGGTACTTGAAATTGAACTCAGGAACATTCGACCTCTGAGCTGCAACCCTGGCCCCTGGCCCTTTTTATTTTTTATTTTGAAACAGGGTCTCTCTAGGTTTGCTGAGAGTCTCACTAAGTTGCTGAAGCTGATTTCAAACCTGTGATGCACGCCACCATGCCCAGTTTCTTTCTTTAATTTTGAAACAAGGTGTAACTGTTACTGCACACTGGCTTCAAAAAAAAAATTTTTTTCTTTTGTGGTACTAAAGGAATAAAAAAACAAAACAAAACAAAAAACTTCCTTTCAGAAAAGCGTAAAAAGGGGAAAAGAAGATTTTTAGGTTTTTGAGTGTTAAATGACCCTTGGATTTAAGTTACCCTTCAACCAGAAACCATTTTAGATTTTACAAAGTCCCAGGAAGAGGTTTAAGATAAGTTAAAATGAATGAAATGCCCCCTACCCTAAAGTGTGTAAACAAACCGCTTAATTAACCAACCTGCCTTATCAAACATGTGAGACTTTGCTATCCTGTTTTGCTTATCTGACCTGCCAGGTGCATGCTGTAAAATCTGTAGTTAAAAAATGTCTATGTACTGAACCCCTATAAAAACCCTGTTCCAAACCCCTTTGGGGCTCTCCTCTCCTACCCCTGCGTGGGATGCAGGTTGAGCCCTAACGCGCGTTAGTCTTACAATAAAGCCTCTTGCGGTTTTGCATCAAGTGACGACTCTCAAGATTGTTTGGGGTGAGCGCCGGTATCCAGCTGACAGCGTTAGGGTCCCCTTTTGGGGTTCCTACATTTGGGGGCTCGTCCGGGATATTACGCAATCACCCCTCAATCTCGAAGTTGCCCTTGGAGGTAAGTCTGAACTTATGCCGGCTTTCTGTTTACCCTGTTGTCTGTTCGGAACCTATGAAAATTCGTAATAGACTGTGCGCACCTGGTTTCAGTTTGCAACCGTCCGGCCGCTCGTAAGAACGGCTTGGCAGGGGACCGGTAGACGTGCCCAGGGGTCCCAGGTTGCTGCCCTGGGGGACGCCCCAGGAGGAGAGGAGGACCAGGGATGCCTGGTGTCCTCCTACGTGAAATTTTGCCCATTGGAAGAGGATGGTATTCTCTTAGTGCCAGCTAAGGATATAGGATATCGGCCGTCTGTAACTTTGACTCTTTGGTGGCTTTGCAGAAGCCGAAAGAGTTGTCTTGTCTTAGATTGTGGTCTTTCTGTGTTATTTGTGTGTCTCATTTTACTTATTTACAAATTAACAATGGGGCAATCGGTTTCTACTCCTCTCAGTCTGACTTTGGATCACTGGTCAGAGGTAAAAACCAGAGCCCATTACCTATCTGTGGAAATCAAGATGAAAAAATGACAAACCTTCTGCACCTCCAAATGGCCCACATTTAATGTTGGCTGGCTGCCTGAAGGATCTTTTGGTTTGACTCTCATTTCTGCCGTAAAAGCTTCTGTTTTTCAGCCTGGCCCGACTGAGCATCTGGATCAACAACCTTACATGGTTGTGTGGCAGGACCTGGTTCAGAACCCCCCACCATGGGTCAAACCTTGGGTGACCCGAACTCCCCAGGGAACTCAAATCTTAGCCGCCAGGACCCTAGAGCCGAGTCCCATCAATAGCTCTGACCCCCCTAAACCTCGGAAAATCTATCCTGATACTCAAGACCTTTCCCTCTTGGAACTCCCACCTCCTTATCCGCCCATACCTCCCCAGCCTCAGGCCCCAGACGCGGAAGAAATGGAGCCAGGGCCGAGGGGACCTGCTGCTCCCCTTTTGGAAGACCCAAGGGGTCCAGCCCAGGGAACCAGAAGCAGGCGGGGGGTCTCCCCCGACTCCATGAAGGCCCTTCCCCTTAGGGCCTACGGTCTCCCTCCCAGAGAAAATGGTCTCCAACCCTTACAGTATTGGCCATTTTCCTCTGCAGATCTGTATAACTGGAAAACTAATCATCCTCCTTTTTCAGAAGACCCCCAGCGATTAACTAGCCTGGTGGAGTCCTTAATGTTTTCTCATCAGCCAACTTGGGACGACTGTCAGCAG
>PVLC010049899.1:0-10283 GCA_004027655.1 Graphiurus murinus | reverse complement strand
TAAAAGGACCCGACTATTGCGGTGTGGTAGACAGTGGAAGTCAGCAGGACTTTCAACACAAAAATTGTCACTTCCAAATATATTTGATCTTTAATACGGTCATACTGGGGTCTTTGAAAAATCACATAATCAGCCTTTATGCAAGGTTAAAAATAAACTATCGCATATCACCTATTAAGTATTTATTGAGTAGTTTTCTGATTCCAAGCATTATGAGATAAGGAAATATGAAACTTGGTTCCTGCCTTCAAACAGGTTAAAATTGCATTAGAGAGCAGAACTACAATCAGAACAATGGCAAAGGTGAAAAAAAATGCATTTCACTTAAATGGTACATTTCATAACAAAACTGTATGATTGTCACAATTAAATAGTAGGAGTCCCTGATACCTAAAGTCATCAAGGAAGGATGATATCTTAGGACCTTATTGTGACCGCCATGCCAGCAAGATTAGCATCACCTGGGATCTCATTCAAAGTGCAGACTATCAGGCCTCACACCAGAGCTAATACATCAGAGATCAGGGTTTTAGGAAGATACAGATAACTTGTGTGCACAGTAAAGTTTGAGAAATACTGGCCAAATAATATTCAGGAGGGATGGATCCTATATATATTTGTCATGGAAAATCTCTAGTGAACAGTTTCCCAACTTTAATAAGTGACCAGTAAATATCTTAAAAAATGATGTATTCCATTGCTAAACACATAGAACATAGAGAAAATCCAGGATACCCATGTTTTTAAAATATCTGGAGAACATTCACTTTGGCTACAAAAGAATACTCTTTAAAAAAAACAGAGGAATTCTCATGTGGTTTGGGAATATTAGCTAATTAACGAGGAATGATATTTAAAATTTTACTTAAAGAAAATATTTTTTATTCATTAATCTCCACTAAATAACTAATATTATCTATTCTTTGAATAAGTTTTTTTTAGTATGTATGTATAAAAAAGGAAAAATACACTTATGACTTCAGAACATATAATAGACTTTTGAAATATTTTATTTTAATCTAATTATCCTTTATTAATAACCTTAAGGAAAATGCTTTTAATATTAAACTCTCAAACAAATATTACAAAAATTACTTTCCTTACTATACCCATATATTGATTAAATGAAAAGTTAGAATTTTATAAAACAAGGAACGAAATCAAATAATCTTTTAAAAATTTCTGACAGGAGAATCACAGGTTTGAGGTCAGTCTCGGCAACTTAGGAAAACTCTCAGTAACTTAGTGAGACCTTGTTTCAAAGTTAAAAGTAAAAAATTGCTGGGGTATAATTCAGGGTTAGAATGCCCCTGAGTTCAAATTCCAGTCAAAAACAAACAAACAAACAAACAAATAAAAATGTATGTATAGGTTTTTTGTCTGGTTTTGGTAACTTGACATAATTACAATTTTTTAAAAATTGAAAAATTCTGATATAAAAAGCATAAAAACGTTATGTAAAATAATCTCTGAATTATATTTTGAAATATGTGACAACAGACCTTCTCTAATAGTAATAGCCTAATTACTCCATTCACCCTGAGGATGTAAGTTTACCTTGACCTGTCTGCTTCTCCCTAAGCACCAAGCAGGCTACTACTTGCCTCTTCCTATCAAAAATCCCTGGTTACAAAAATTGTCCCTAGCTAGGCCTCACCCACCTAGTCCTTTTAAATCAGAATTTCTGGGTATGAGACTTCTCTATCTGTGAGGTAAGCAAGGTCGGTCCATATTGTATCACCTTTATATAGTTTTTTATAACTACATTTCTCATTATGTATATCATATTTTGTTAGCAGACTCCATATTTTGTAGTAACATTTTTGGTATAAGTTATATGAGTACTTTGATTAGCAAAAACAAAGGCCCATTATGATAAAATAAAAAATCAATCTATATTTGATTTTTGTTCACTCTTTGAGAAAGACAGAAAGGTCATAGGGCTTTTTGGTGTCATTAAACTATAACTCTGAGCCTTGCCTCTGATTCTGGACTCTTTAATGAATAGAGTTGAGTAAGGTAAATGTTGGCAACAAGGACCAACTAAACCATTTTCAGAAGTCCAGAAAGAAACCTGAGCATGTCTATGGATGAGTTGAGCTTCTCAATCTACAGGGAGGTAAGACAAAGACAGGACAAAATGTAGAAAATGGTACAAAATCTGAGGGAGTGGGTCTGGGCTTCCTGAAGTGTTTAAAAGCAAATTTATGTGGGTATTTTCCTTAAATTATCTCAAAACTTTGATTAAAATATTGAAGTTGTAATCTGGTGTTTCAATCAACATGACTACCTCTGAGCTACAATAAGTCTGACCATACACAACTTAGAGGAAGAATGATTTATTTGCTCACAGTGTTGGGAGATTTCAGAGGTCAGTCCATGTCAGGCTCAGCCTATGGAGCTCAGAACATGGTGGTGGGAAGCAGACACAGGGAAGGAACAAGGCTCTGCTCTTACATCTTGGAGTCTGGAAGCAAAAGGGAGAGCGGGGAGAGGATAAATCATACATAATCCCCAAGGTCACAGCCCCAGAGACCCCTCCTCAACCAAGACCCACTTATTTCATGACTGCCATGAGATCTTGGCATTAATTACATCTATGAGTTATGGCAACTAACAGCCTGCTCTGTGCTTAGGGATAAACAGGTGCAGGATAAACTTATCTCCCCAAGATGAGTAGAGTAATTAGATTATCACAATTGGAGGAGGTCTATCTCCACATATCTAAATGCTCGGGAAACTTTCAGAGCCAACATGCTGGCCCTGCTTCCCAACAATGAAGAATCTGTGCCATCATACTTTGGGTTATTTGGGGGTCTTGAGAACAGAATAGTATATTAGACTCAAAGGCCCATCCACTTTGGTTCTGGTTCCACTCTTCTACTTATTAGTTAGATGATCTTATACCAGCCATTTAACCTCTCTGCTATTCAGGGTGTTTGTCTCATCTAAAACTCATGTTGAAACACAGTCTCCAAAGTCATATGTAGATGGTATTTGGAGGTGGGGCCCAATGAAAGCATTAGTGGCTTTATTAGAAGAGGAAAAGGGACCCAGGTTAGCAAGCTTGCTCTCCACATGATCCCCTGAACTGCTTCAGAACTCTTCAGAGTCCCTGCCTGTAAGGGAAGAACTTCATCAGATTCAACTCCTTAACCTTGGAATTCCCTGACTCTAGCACTGTAAGAAAAAAATTCCCTTTCTCTGTAAAATTATCTAGTCTCAGATATTCTGTTATAGCAACAGAAAGTTGACTAAGACTTTCACCGTGTATTCTTTTCTTCACCTTTAAAAGAAGGATAAAAATTAGAAATGATGTGAGGACTGAATGAAGTGAGTAGATAAAGAGCATGGAAAATTGCCTGTTCCACAGTAAGCACTATGTAAGCTTTGTCTATGGTGATCATTTTTAGTATTAGTATTGCTGTTATTGCAGTTATGGAACTTAGATTAAAAGAGGCAGAATATGTGTGCATTGGAGAAAGAGGCTAAGAGAGCATATAAAGTGGTTTTATCTATAAAATATAAGTTGTAATTTGCAAATTGTGTATTTAAGCTCTTTTCAAGTGAAAACATGAATACACCTATAGATTGTTGATGAAAATTTGCATACTTTTTCTACCTAACACTCTCAGTGCTTAGGTAGAAATATGGGGTAAAAGATTATGAACTAAATACAATTATATGAGTGGAAGTTCCTCAACATTATTTGATTTAGTTTTAAAATTCTAATACCTGATATTGTGAAAAAGATTCATCATTAAAAACAAATATTAATTGGCATGGCAATAATTTATTAACTGATGTTTCTTTATTATTTTAATAGACTCAAAATTACATGTTAGGCAGAGATCAAATTCAAAGATATGTGATAAAGAAATCAATGAACATATTTAATGCACAATAAATGTTGACAAAAATCCAGAAAGCTACCAACCAGGTCCCACCTACAGAGGAACTTTGTCTTTCCCCAGCTCTCCTTTTCTCCCAGCTCAGCAACCCTGCCCACCCACTCCTCCTGAGTGTCAGACACTGTAATTAAGATCCTGCTGCAAATGAAATAGCACTTGTGAGAAAGTTTAAACCTTTCAAGTGAGTACAGCTTTACAGGAGCCATAAAGACAAAAGTTGGAGAAGGCAGTTAAGATTTGTCTTTTCTCCTTTCTGAGTATCATTTCTTTCCTGACTTTGCACACACACACACACACATACACACACACACACACACACACACACACACACACACACACCATTTCCTCACTGAGTCGCCTGACGTTGGGACATTCACACCTCAGCTATGTCCCTGCTGTGGACCTTCATGACTTCACACACCTAGTTACTCGCCCAAGGCCATATCCTTTAATTCTAAGCCTGCAAAAGCTTTCCTCAGCTACCTCTCACATTTCTAGTTGATTTCTGCTTTAAAAATTGTCAGAAGGAAGGAAGGAAGGAAGGAAGGAAGGAAGGAAGGAAGGAAGGAAGGAAGGAAGGAAGGAAGGAAGGAAGGAAGGAAGGAAGGAAGGAAATCGCCTAAGCATTAACTCAGTTCTCTAAATGACCCTTGCCTCCGAACCCAGAGAATATTAATATCTTTAATTAGCTCCAGGCCAATTTTATTTACTATTTAATATGCATCACTATGGTTTTATCTGTGGAATCTCCAGGCCATGATCTAGAAACTGAGAAATCAAAGCTAAATCTCAAGTGGCCATGATTTTGAGGATGTATCTCAGAGTCCATCCAGGAAGCACCATCTATTAAGCCTCTGAAATGTTATATGTGCAATAAAACTATACAAATTACCTGGGAGCATAAAGGAGAGGATGGCTGCAGATGAGGAATGGGGGTCACTTTGCAAGACATGATGTCTGAGATGAGTCTAAAAGGACAAGACCAGGACGATCAGCAGAAAAAGCCTGGAGATATGAAGTGGGGAGATATGAAGTGAAACACATTTTAGGCAAAGGAAATTGTTTTTAGAAAGCCTAAATGATTATTAATTCCATCTTTGGAGGGTGGGTAATGGATGTTGAACCCAGGGCATTCTACCTCTGAACTATAATCACAATCCTATTTTCTTTTTTATTTTGAAACAGGCTCTCCCTAAATTACTGATGTCTGCCTCAAACCTGTGATCTTCCTGTCTCAGCCTACCAAGTACTGGTATTCTAGGCAGGCACCAATACAACCAGCTTAGATTCTCTCATATTTTGATTTCTATTTCCTATGCATCCTTAGCATAATGTAAAAAAATAATACCTGTTTCTATTTCAAATTTTTGAGCTCCATCAAAATTAGACATCTAATCAAATTACAACCCCTAAATGAATAATATAGCAAATTATATTTAAATAGACATTTTTCAAGCAAAAAGAATGTGGAAAAATTCCAAATGGATCAAATATTTAAACATAATAAGTGAAATTATACAAATATAGGCATAGAAATGAGAGAATTTTTTATATAATCATGAAGTAGGAATAGCCTAAATGTGATTATCAGTGCTAAAAAGTATAAATAAGTTTAACCAATTTGATTAAGTAAAAGCTAGGCACAGATATCTGGCAAACGAAATCATGAGCAAGATAAAAATGACACTAAATTTGACTTCTTGAAATCTACTTCATCCTTTTTATTTATTTACTTATTTATTATAATAATTGGTGCATTGTAATCATACATCTTTGTTAGGTACAAGCTGATAAAGGCATATATGCACACATTTCTCATTTAATCCCTTCCCCAATTCCCACCCCACTGTCTCATCCTCCCTTTTTCTCAAGTTCAGTTTCATGATTCTGCTCCCTATCCCTGGAACTGGATAGTAGACTTCCAAGGTCTCAGGAATCCCTGGAATTGACTAAATTTATAGCTCTTGAGGTCTTCCGGTGTCCTCTAGGTGCAGCCAGTGGAGAGCGCTTAGGCAGTGTAAGGGAGAGGGGAGTGGTGTAAGGTGCCTCTTGATTTTCTGGTGATGCTTACCTGGAACTTATTGTACACTTAGTCAATATGTATTTTTCTTCTCCAGTTCTAGAAATCTCTCCCTCCCCTTGTCCCATTATTTTAGCGGTAATCTGCTCTGGATTGACTGTATAATAGTCTGTGGTCCCCTATCCCCTGCCTTTAAGAACAAAGTCCTGTAAGCTTTGTAAAGGACATTTTCAGCCAAAGTATCCCAATTTGTGCCATTCGTTTTCTACTGGAACCCTGACAGTTACATTAGGAAAGAAATTGAAATGTCTACCACAAAGATTAATGCTTTATATATATATAAAGAAAGAAAACAATAACTGTGCTCTTAATAGTACTTGTTAGTTGTTTATTCTTTACTGGTTATTGTGCAAAACATATTGTAAGAACTAATATATTAATCCTTAAAATAATCCTACAAAGATTCTAATTTTTCAAAGAAGTCATTCAAAGCTCAGAGAAATGAAGTAACTTTGTCAGGCTTAGTAGATGAGTTGGCATCCAAATTTCATCTGACTACAAACTCAGTCTTAACTATAGTACTATACCAGAAGAGTAAAAGGATTGATTTAACAACAGCTATAATAGCTAGCACTTTTATTACATGCACTGTCTATCAGGAACTCTTCTAAGCATTTTATTTACATTAACTCATCTAATCCTTAGAAAAACTTTATAAGGTAGAAAGGCCAAGTAATATACTCAGGCCATACAGCTACCAGGTCATTTTCAAATCTAGATACCCTGCCTTGAGAATTTGTAAGCTTGACCTCTACCCTTACTGGCTATCAGTAATGAGCATAGAAAATTTAGTAGAAAAGAAATGCAAATAGGAATGCTGAGACAGGAGGACTACAAGTTTGAGGCCAGTCTCAGCAATTTAGAGAGACCTTGCTCTAAAATAAAAAACAAAAAGGATGTAGTTTTGAGGAAGAATGCCCCTGGGTTCAATCCTCAGTACCAAAAATATATAATAAATAAATAAGTAAATATGTATACACAATTGAAAGTAGCATTAAGAGATTTGTTTTTGTCTGTAATGTTGATCAAGATTATCAAGATTGAAAATAGTTTAGGTGAGAATGAGGGAATTTTGGCATTTCATGTACTATTGGTGGAAATATAAAATGGCATAATATTTTTGAGGGCCCAAATATTAATCATTACAAAATCCATTAAACAAATTAAAGGTGCAAGCAGGACAGCCAAAATTAAATTGCATGACTATCCCCTTAAAAGCAGGATGAACATGAGTTGTATATTTCCTGTTTTAAAAAAGTTATAAGCAGTATGTATTGTGATTCCATCTACATATATTTGCACATACTATACAGTAATGTCTAGAAGATGTTGGCTAAAATGCTAACTCTGATTACTTCTGTGTGGGGCCAGTGCTGACCCTAATGGTTCTGATGTGAATTTAAAACACCTCTCTGGAACTTGTAGGCTGAATATTACTTTCCCATGGCTCCTTTGATATGGGTGCCTATATGGAGCACAGAATTTACTCAGAGTACATGGTATCTGCCACTTTGTGGTATTATACTTTAACTTGAATATTTTTAATCAGAAAAGAGAAATATTCTTTTATTTTGAAAAAAATGAATAAGTAAAAGCATACCTCTTATGATATTTCCTATCCATCCTACAATTAAATTTGTAGTTTGTCTATCTGATTTTTTAATTTTCAGTAATAAATACTGCAGTTGTCTTTGCCTCTTTTGTCCTATTTAGATCACATGATTGATTACCTAAACTGTTTTCCACCAATACTCCTAATTCTATTCTACTAGAACTTCCCAGAAATTCTCTAGCCCTTGATCAATTTCCAATTATTCTCATTCAATCCTCTATACTCAGCATATGGAACTCCTTTGGAGACTGTCATACAATTTTATGGGTGGATTCAAAACTCAGTGAGTCTCCCTCCAAACCATCCTGAGATCCTTTTACTGCCCTAGCTCAGATCTGTCTCCGACTCACTTCATAAAAACAAACAAACAAACAAACAAACAAACAAAACCTTCCCAACTTTTAGCAGCCTCTGTAATCATTCCCTCCTCCCCTCTTTCAGTTCTCTATTTCAGAAGGCTGACTTGCCACCCACTTGATCAAGATAATGAAAAGCATCAAAATGAATGACCTCAAATTAGAAGTGTCTACCTCTCATCTATATTGTCCTTTGAGACAAACTTCCATCTAGGGTTTCAATCCTATCCTTTCCTGCCTTCTTTGGAACTTTGCTCCATTTGCTTTGTATCTTCAAGATCTTTCTCTCTACTATTTCTTTTCTCACATCATCTCTCTCAGCACATCATGTCACAAACATCTGAAGTACCACCTTTGCTGACACTCCATCTCGTCTTTCTCAGCCCAGCTTTCTGAAATAGCACTATCCTCCCTTTTCCACATCTTTCCTTCCAGTCAATTCTCTAGGCTCTGCCCTCTACTTCCACTGTCTCTGCTTCTCTGAAACTACTTGGCCCAAGGTAATGTGATACCAGATCATCTGTTTCGATAAATCCAATGGACACATATAGTTCTTAGCTTATTGAATCTCTGATGTCTTTAATATAGTTTTGCACAAATTTCTTCTTGAAAATTGTTTTTGTAACTTCTGTGATTTTTATTGTCTTCTAATATTGCAATTGGCTTACAGTACTATATTGTATTCTTTAATATTTCCCATTATTTTTGGTGTCCTTGTCCAACTTCCACCTTGTTGTGACTGTATATGGTTTGAGTGTGCCCTCCAAGAGTTCATATATTGATAAGCTAGTTCCCACTGTGTCGATGTTGAGAGGGGGCTTAAAACCTTGATGGAAGCTTGTACAATATAGCACTAACTAAATTCATAAAACTGTGAATGTAAATAAATGATTGGGTAATTGGGTCATTGGAGACATCACCCTCAGAAGGACTGAGTGGTTCTCAGGGGAATATACCAGGAAAGAACACAAAATCCATACATGTGAAGCTTGCATTCTAGGGTGTGTTTTTGTATGGTAAGAGAGGGCAAAGACAGATATTCTGTAACAACATAGACAATGGAAAACCATACTTGAGAGGTTGAGACAGGAAGGTTGTAGGTTCGAGACCAGCCTCAAAACTGAGAACATGTTTCAAAATGCAAAATAATAAGGACTATAATTGTAGTTCAGAGGTAGAATGCCCCTGGGTTCAATTCCCAGTAACACACACACACACACACACCACCACCACCACCACCACCACCACCACCACCACCACCACCACAAATTGCATATTGCTAAGCAGCTAAGCAGAAAATTAAATTAAGCTACCATGACAGTTATTGAGTCAAGGCTGTTTCATTGAGGTGACATTTGCAGTGAGTTTTGAAGAATAGAAGAAGGCAGTTATGGAAAACTGCTGTAAAGAACACTTTAAGCAGAAAGAACTGCACATTTAATGTTGTTAATGAATTTCATGTGTTTGAAGGGGACAGAGGTTTCTATTGGATTAAAAATCTAGAAGACAATGAGAAAATGATGTAGTTAGTGAAAGTGCTTGATCATTAGGGGCTTTTAATCTACCACGAGGAGGGTTTGGTGGAAAGTAGGAAAGAGATATATAGATTTATATATTTTAAGATCATTCAGGTTGTGGAAAACATATTTCAACCAAGGATGGATGGCAACAAGAAAACCATTTAGGTGGCTTTTGTAATGAACTGCTTGAGATATATTAATGGTTCCCTGGACCATTGAAAAAGGTAGTGGTAGAGACAGAAGCAATAACCATTTTGTGGTATTTGGAGGTGACAGGTGTAGATGTTGTTGGTTAATTGAGAAAGAAAGAGTTCAAATTGTGCTATGTCCATATCACTACGTACCTGACTCTCACCATTATATACTGGGAGGGGTAGGTAGTGGGGTGGAACCAGAAGGCAAGAATACCAAGACCTGTGTACATGTTTGTTTGTTTATATGACTTTGAACCTCACTATGTTGTATAATTACCAACAAAAGTATAAAAACGAATGATAAAGGAAAGAATCAAAAAATTGCCTTGATCAATGTGTGGCTGGTTAATTCATTAAGATCAGAAAAGGAAGAATGGTGGTCATAGTAGAAAAACATTGTTTGGAGCTGGGATGTAGCTCAATGGTAAAGTGCTTGCCTTGCAAGTGCAATACCCTGGGTTCCATCCCCAGTTGAGAAAAAAAAAAAAAAAGAATCAAGAAAAGCATTGTTTTGTAAGTTTATTATTGGCATGCATGTGGACATTTCAGGAATTTGAAAAATAGTAGTGTGGAATTCAAGGTAAATCAATGACAAGGAAAATTATGCAAA
>PVLC010049898.1:0-10289 GCA_004027655.1 Graphiurus murinus | reverse complement strand
TGTTTAATGATGGATGATGTTCTTTCTCATCGTGACTTTAAAAATATACCATATTTATCACCATAATTTTATAAAACTTTTTCAGGTGACTTTAAAGTTACAACTTCTTAAACTATATAAATAAATATATATGTAAGTATCAAAAATAAAATTATATAATTTTGATAGTGTAGCAAATTATTTTCTCTAAAGCTATATAGTGTACTTATTGTTTTTAACATAAATTATTTTGAATACTAAGCATTTAAAGTTTTGAGTATTATTATAATATTAAATTTTCACTTAAGATAGGTAATTAAATTGCTACCTCTAAGTACATGTATAGTTTATATGGAAAGTGATAGTAGGTACATGGCAGTCAAATAAAAAAGGATAGATTTCTAAATCAATTTTGAATAATATACTGATTATAGAGCTATTTAATATATAGATAGTACAGTTTATATATAAACTAGTAATTTAATTTAGTGACATTTAATGACCTGGTGCCATCCATGGTCTACTGATTAGAAAATGAGAAATTGTGCAGGCATTTTAAACTTGGTGTGTTTTTAACATCAGATAACTGTATATTCCAGTACATAAATAATTCATGGGTTGAGTATGAGTAAGAATTACCTCTTTATCCAAAGTTTTGCTTTTCTCATTTCTGGTAACTACAGTCAACAAATATTAAATGGAGAATTTCTGAAAAAAGCAATTTATGAGTTTTAAATTGCTCACCACTCTAAGTAGCATGATGAAGTCTCACACCGTCCTATTCCATCCTACCTGGGATGTGAATCATCCTTTTGTCCAGTTTATCCACACTGTATATGGTCCGTTATCAGGTTGACTGTCATTGTATCACGGTGCTTATGTTCAAATAACCCTTAATTAAATAATCTCCACAAAACACAAGAATAGTTATGCTGGAAATTCAGATATGCCAAAGAGAAACTACAAAGTGTTTCCTTTAAGTAAAAAAGTGAAGGTTCTTGACTTAATAGTAATAATAAAAAATCATATGCTGAGGTTGCTAAAACTTACAGTAAGAATGAGTCTTCCTATCTGTGAAATTGTGAAGAAGGAAAAAGAAATCTGTGCTAGTTTTGCTATCACACCTCAAACTGCAAAAGTTATGGCCATCTTACGTGATAAGCACTTAGTTAAAATGGAAAGTCATTAGATTATAGCATTTGGTACTATGCACAGTTTCTGGTATCCACCGTGGCTCTTGGAATATGTCCCCTGAGTTTAAGAGGGGACTACTGCATCCATTGTACATACACTGAAATATGTGTGGTGAAAGTTTTATTTCACTCTAACTTTTTACCTATTTTTGAGTTTATGATAGTTACTTTTTAAAAATAAGATTTTCAGCTGGGCATAGTGGTGTATGCTTGTAATTCCAGTACTTGGGAGGCTGAAGGAGGATCGCTGGTTCAAAGCCAGCCTTGTCAACTTAGTGAGGCTCTCAGCAACTGACCTTGTTTCCAAATAAATAAAAAATTGGACTAGGGGTGTAGCTTGGAGGTAGAATGGCTCTGGATTCAATCCCCAGTACCGATAAACAAACAAACAAATAAATAAATAATATAAATAAATAAATAATAAAATAAAATTTTAAAAAAACCCATGATTTTCAAAGCTGGGCATGGTGGCTCATGCAAGTAATCCCAGTACTTGGGAGGCTGAGACAGGAGGATCACAACTTAGTGAGATCCTGTTTCAAAATAAAAAATAAAATAGGGCTTGGGGTGTTGCTCAGAAGTAGAATGCCACTGGGTTCAAACCCAAGTACCTTCTCCCCCCAAACATTTTGTCTCTAATTTGCAGAGGGAAAAGTTTGTGAGACTGGAGACGTTGACTAAGGCATCAGGGTAAAGGTGGGGTAATGGATGCATGAAAATGGTTTTGAAATATATTTTGGACAAAGAACATCCTGGATCTGCTTAATACTTGAATGTGGTGGTGGTAGTAGAGGGGGCTGAGTAGAAGGAGTATAAGATAATTTCTTAATTATTACAAAACCAGGGAAAGGGGTGGGTAGATCAGTCTAAAAGTAAAAGGACAATTATAGCATACATGAGGCTGAGAAAATACAGTAAAAATATTACTAGTAAGCCAGGCATGGTGGTGTACACCTGTAATTTTAGTCCTTGGTAGACTGAGATGGGAAGATTACAAGTTCGCAACTGGCCTCAGCAAACTTGTGAGGCCCTTCACAATTTGTTGAGATCCTGTTTCAAAATAAAAAATAAAATAGGGCTGGGGGTGTAGCTTGGAAGTAGAATGCTCCTGGGTTCAATCCCCAGTACCAATAAATAAGTAAATAATAAATAAATAAATAGATTTTTATTATGTGTCTGAAACACTAGACACGGAATGTCAGGTTCTAGGCAGAACTATTTCAAATTGACACCTTATAGTACTGGCTGAGTTTGGAATTGAAGAACTGTTGAATAATAAAGAAAAATCTGTTGAGCTAAAATAAAATAATGTCCTTTATGCTCAATTTTAAATTTACTCAAGATAGTCTTTGACCCTCAGTGTTCAGCCAAAATCAGCTATTTGACTATGATAATTCTGTTATAGAAGTCTAAAGACCCACCTGCTACTTCACTACTTCTGGCATCCTGGGTCCTTTGCTTGGTCAGTGAACACGTGCTTATATAGATCACCATTGTATGTAATTGTGGTAATAGCATTAGCAATATGAACAACGCATGTCATGCAGAATTAATATTACCATCTTAATATTCTCATCCAAATACTAGGAAGCTTTTGATTTGTAACTTGGAAGAAAAATCTCTTTTGGAGTTTTATAAACTCTGCAAAGTTGCCTGTGAATGCTGTTAGCTTTATGTAAAGGAGCTAATTTGTAAATAATGAAATACACAGAAAAATTTTAAAAGTACTTTAAGTTAGTTTCTGAGAAAAATGTAAATAAGAAAAATTAAGATTAAATTCTATCATAATTCTAGTTGTAGAACTGTTTTATGAACTAGCCGGTACAACATTAAAATGGATTTAATTCCATTTACTTCATAAGGACTTTTTAAATTCAGTTTGGCAATTCTTTGTATCTTGAGATGAAGGCTCAAAAATGGAACATCGATTTTTTTCACACTAAAATATCATGATGAGGAAAACAAAAAATTATTGTCATAGAGTTTCAAAGTTTAAAAATCTAGTCTATAAAAATTGAGCAGTAAAATCATAATGGGAATTTTAAAAAATCAGATTTAGTTCTGTTCACCTGAAATTTCTTCTTTGGTGGAGATATTTGTCGTAGTTCTCAGTTTTAACCAAATATCTAATTTTAGTACGATTAATTTGGGCAATATGTATAATTGAGGTAACTTTTATTAATCATATGAGTTAGAAAACTGGGTGTGGTGAAGCACACTTGTAATCTCAGTACTTGGGAGATCAAGACAGGAGGATTACAAGTTCGAGGACAGCTTCAGCAAATAATGAGACTCTCAACAACCTAGTGAGACCCTATTTCAAAATATAAATAAAAAGGGCTGGAGGGTGTAGCTCAAAAGTAGAATGTTCAATCCCCCGTTACCCCCCCCCACACACACACACACAAGCATACAAGTTAGATATGGACTTTATCTCTGAAGATGATTAGTCCTCTATACTAATATAAATCAATCATACATTAGGTTTGCCAGATTATAAGTAAGTACATAGATAGATGAAGGATTCTCCAGAAACTAGAATTCTTTCTGGAGAGAACTAGAAGCCCAGGGATCAGAACTGGCAGGGAAATTTATTTTTGTAATATGTACTCTTCCCTGTGATTCAATTATGTTAGCCATGCATGTATGCTAGTTTTTCAAAATATAAAATCAAAGATGAAAAATGGAACATGCATGATAATATCTCAATTCATATTAAAGTATTGAATATGAACTTGGCTGAAAATATATATTTGAAGCTGGTCATGGTGGCGCACCCTTATAATCCCAGTACTTGTGAGGCTGAGACAGGAAGATCGCAGGTTCGTGACCAGCCTCAACAACTTAGCCAGGCCTTCCACAACTTAGTGAGACCCTGTTTCAAAATAAAAAATAATAAAATAGGGCTGGGGAGTAGCTCAGAGGTAGAATGCCCCTAGGTTCAATCCCCAGTAACACACACACATTTGTATGTGTGTGTGTATGTGTGTATATGCAAACCAAGGAGAAAAATAAAGGGATGTACAAGAAAAAATAAAGCAACGATGAGAAAGGGAAGGAGTTTCGACAAGGGATAGTGCCAGAGCTAACCTGAAGATGTGCAGGAGCTCTGCTTCCTGTCATTTCTAGAGCAAGTCATTTGCTTTTGCTGTGCCTTAGTGTTGCATCTCTAAAGTGGAGACAAACGAATACTCCAAACCATTAGTATTAATAGCAGTAATTTTTAAAAATGATAATAGTGATCTGGGGTATTATATATCACTTATCATCTGGAAGCATGTGTAACAGTGAACAATGTATAAGAAGCAATCTGCAAGCGCAGCACCTGTTCAGTCACACCGAGATGATGAAACCTGTCAGGGGAGTGAGTTGGCAGAGGCACGGCAGTGGAGGGGGCGGGGGAGTATCAACAAGAGCTTAGCTTTGAACATAAGGTTTAAGAAACCTGGAGATGTCAGGGGTATGTCAAATACAAAGCTTACAGTTTGAAGGAAGGTTGTCAGCAGCACATCGGTTGGTGAATCCTACACCATGCGCCTATACACAGTATTGAAAACTGATGAACATTTGTGTAATTGCAAAATGAGCTTGTTAGTTTTTTTAAAATATATTTGGAGAGCTGGGCGTGGTGGCGCACACTTGTAATCCCAGCATATGGGAGTCTGAGACTAGAGGATCCAGGTTCGCTGCCAGCCTCAGCTACTTAGTGAGGCACTCCACAACTTAGTGAAACCCGGTTTCAAAATAAAGAATAAAAAATAGGGCTGGGGGTATAGCTTGGAGGTAGAATGCCCCTGAATTCAATCCCAGTACCACAATATATATATATATATATGCATATATATATATATATATATATATATATTTGGATATATAAAAGAGATTCAAGGTACTCTACATCTCAGAACTATTTCAAACAGTGGCCTACAGACCACAGAACCTCTTGGATTCATGTAGCGTGTAGAAGACTGCTGTTCCGTAGACCACTGCTTAACTAAACTTTATTGCCAGAGAACCTAAATTAATTCTTGCAGACCATTGAGTCTTCAAAACTAATAAAAATTTCAAAATTGTACATTGATTGGCTAGTTGTTTCATATTTACAAATAATTTTGTATCCTTAAAAAAGAGCTCAGCAAGCTGGGCATGGTGGCACACACCTGTAATCCCAGCATTTGGGAGCCTGAGACGGGAGGATCTGGGTTCGGGGCCAGCCTCAGCTACCTAGTGAGGCACTCCGTAACTTAGTGAGACTCTGTTTCAAAATAAAGAATAAAAAATAGGGCTGGAGGTATAGCTTAGAGGTAGAATGCCCCTAAGTTCAATTCCCAGTACCACAAAAAAAAAAAAAAAAAAAAAGGAGCTAAGCAGTTGTTAAGATGTGAACTTTGTCCCAGCAGCAACTTAATAGTTTTCATTTTAACACATTCCCTCCCCCGCCCCCCCAAAATAAGTTATTGGTGCATTGGAATCACCTGTGGAGCGTTAAAAACTATTGATGCTGCTGTATCCCACTTCCAGAATTATGGTTTCATTGGTCTGTGTTGTTGTCAGGGGCACTGGAGGCTTTAAAATATCCCAAGGTGATTGTAATAAGACACTTTTGTTAACCACTGCTACAAAGGAATCTATTTATTTACTTACTTACTTTCTTGCTTACTTATTTATTTACTTTTTATTTATGGTGCTGGGGATTGAATGCAGGGGTATTCTACCTCCAAGCCGTAACCCCAGCATTTTTTTTAACTTTTTGTTTTGAAACAGGGTCTCCTTATATTGCTGAAGTTGGCCACAAATCTGCAATCCTATCTCTCAGCTTCCCAAATACTGAGATTACCAGCATGAGCAACTACACCCAGCTTATTTTTCACTTTTTTGATTCTCTGCCACCAATCTATAGTATTACAGATACTACAGACGGTTTACAACCATTTCTCCTTGATGTAGCAAGACCCTGTTTAAAAAAGTCAGGGAGAAAGCCGGGCGTGCTGGCGCACGCTTGTAATCCCAGCATTCGGGAGGCTGAGACCAGAGGATCCGGGTTCGAGACCAGCCTCAGCTGCTAGTGAGGCACTTCGCAACTTAGCGAGACCCGGTTTCAAACTATAGAATAAAAAATAGGGCTGGGGGTATAGCTCGGAGGTTGAATGTCCCTAAGTACAATCCCCAGTCCCGCAAAAAAAAAAAAAAAAGTCAGGGAGAGTGATGGTTGGGCATATGGTTCAGAGGTAAAATGTCCCTGGTTCAATCTCCAGTACAGAATAAGGAGTTAAGGAATGCTCTAACACAGGGTGTGGAGGGGCAGTGGTTGACACTGTGATCAGAGACTTCTCAGAGGGTGACCTTTCCAATCACTGCAAAGGTGTCTAGATCTGAAAACCTGGGTCCTGTACAGTGGTCACGTAGGAGCCCATAGGCTTTTATAAAAAGTAACTGGGGATGGGTGTGATGGTGTGCCCCTGTAATCCCAGTACTTGGGAGGCTGGGACAGGATCATCACCGGTTCAAGGCCAGCCTCAGCAACTTAGAGAAACTCTTAGCCACTTTGTGAGACCCTATTTCTTTTTTTTTTTTTTTTTGTGGTACTGGGAATTGAACTCAGGGGCATTCTACCTCTGAGCTATACCCCCAGCCCTATTTTTTATTCTTATTTTGAAATAGGTCTCACTAAGTTGCGGAGTGCCTCACTAGGTAGCTGAGGCTGGCCCCGAACCCGGATCCTCCGGTCTCAGCCTCCCAAATGCTGGGATTACAAACGTGCGCCACCACGTCCGGCTCCCTATTTCAAAATATATATTAGAAAGGGGTGGGAGTGTAGCTCAGAGATAGAATGCCCCTGGGTTTAGCTCTCAGTTCCCAAAATAAAGCAATCTGGCTCCATTATAAAATTGGAGCCATCTCAGTTAAAGAGGATCTACCAAACTTTAGCTGGTTTTTGCCCCTTTGGGACCACCTAAGGTAGTACTCCTCCCCCTGCCCTTAGGTCCATGGAACTTCAACTCAATGTTCTCATGCATAAATGTCTGGAGACTGTAAAATTAGAAATGATAATCACTCAGGGTATGAACATCTAAGTCTATAAACAGGTAATTACCAAACCTTTTTAAAATTATCTCAGGAAATTTTTTACTCCTCTCCTGGGCCCCTTAAAGATACCCAAATTCTGCTGGGTGAGTTGGTGTATGTTTGTAATCCCAGTACTTGGGAGGCTGAGACAGGAGGATCACAGGTTTAAGGCCAGCCTCAGCAACCTCAAGAAGCCCTCCACAACTTAGGGAGATCTTGTTCCAATACTACACACACACACACACACACACACACACACACACACACACACACACACACACACACCCCACACAAACAAACTCAGTTTAAGAAATTACAAAAAACAGCATGGTGGTGCTTGCCTGTAATCCCAGTACTTGGGAGGCTGAGATGGGGATTACAGGAGCCTCAACAATTTAGTGAGACTCTGTTTCAAAATTAAAAATAGGGCTGGAAGCCAGGCGTGGTGGCTCATGCTTGTAATCCCAGC
Source organism: Graphiurus murinus (assembly GCA_004027655.1). NCBI lineage: Eukaryota > Metazoa > Chordata > Mammalia > Rodentia > Gliridae > Graphiurus > Graphiurus murinus. The sequence goes on along the minus strand of PVLC010049898.1, from coordinate 2,582 downwards.
ATTCGGGAGGCTGAGACCGGAGGATCTGGGTTCGCGGCCAGCCTCAGCTGCCTAGTGAGGCACTCTGCAACTTAGTGATACCCTGTTTCAAAATAAAGAATAAAAAAATAGGGCTGGGGGTATAGCTCGGAGGTAGAATGCCCCTGAGTTCAATCCCCAGTACCGGAAAAAAAAAAAAAAATAGGGCTGGAAGTGTAGCTAGGAGGTAGATTGGCTCTGGGTTCAACTTTCAGTACCAAAAAAGTAAAAAAAGAAATTCCAGTAAACAGACCTTCACTATTTTGTAGCCCTGGGGAATGAGGAGTGAAATTCTTCAAGATGGAATTTGTCACCCACTCTAATCTTACACTGCTGAGTGATCTAGCTGAATTTCTACCCCACCCTAATCTTGCTTACCTTTGAGGACTGGGTGCCTGAAGCCAGGAAGTTCCTCTTCTGTGGAATGGCTGAAACTGGTTAGAACAAGATGGCTGCCCTGAGACCCGCAGACCACCTCTAACTTCATTATAATCCCATCCTCAGGCAAAATGACACAGCCACCAACACCCGCACAGCAGACAATTGCAAAGACCAAGACTGGGAAGAACCAGAAAGTAAACAAGAGGCACCCAAATTCCAGGAAAACGTTTACCCATTCCCAGAAAAGATGACAATTCCTCCCCTTTGTTTCTCCCTTCTTTCTTTTACCCTAAATCTGTAACCTCCTGACCCCCCCAAGGGAAAGAAAGTTGCTTTTCTGATTTATCCACTTCTATTAATAACCAACAACTTTCACTACTAAAACAGTGACCTTCAAGGCATCAAGTGAAGGGAGGAATCCTGGGAGGGCCTGCAGGGAGAGGAGTCCGGGTGTGGGAACGCCAGAGCCAAGGCTGGACTGGGAGAAGCAGCAGAAGGTAGTATAATTCAGTGAAATGTGGAAAGAGTGAAAACGTGATAGATGTAGTCAGAGAGACAAGAGCCAGCCAGGTAATAAATGCATCATGTCAGGAGCCAGAGTAAAGGTTGCTTTTGTTTGTTTTCTGGATTCGTTTGAGCATTTTGTTTGTTTGTTCTTGTGGTACTTGGGATTGAGCCAGGGGATTCTACCTCTCAGCTACACCCCCAGCCCTGTTTTTCTTTCTTTATTTTGAAACCAAGTCTCACTAAACTGTGGAGGGCCTCACTAAGTAGCTGAGGCTGGCCCCAAACCTTCAATCCTCCCATCCCAGCCTCCCAAATACTGGGATTACAAGCTTGTGCCACCACACCCAGCAGGTTTGGGCGGTTTTCTAAGTGTCCTGGAAAGCTTTGGAGGTGTGGCCTGACCAGCCACATGACCTAATTTACACTTAAAGATGTAGGTTTTGGAGAGTAAATTCCTCTATGCAAGACTGGAGAGATGGAAAGTGGTAGCAGTGGTCCGAACTAGAGTTGATGGTGGAGCAGAGAGGTAGCAGGTGAGGGTAAGAGTTCTGATATGGAAGAAATGTTTATGCTATCAAGAAAAGGACTTGATGGAGTTCTGCTGTTAGGACATCTAACATATGGGGACAGGTAATTAAAAAGTGAGTCAGGAAAGTTTCAGAATTCTAGGTTAAAGCAATAATTAATATTTATATCAAAATTGCTTTTCATTTAACAGAAAATGTCTTTGTAAAGCAATTGTCTTTTTTATGGGAAAATGTCAAATTATTCCAAGACAACTTTAGAAATCTGAATTATTCTTTTTTTTTAAATTATTCTATCTTTTCTTTCATCTCAGGCAGTCTTTTTTTTTTTTTTTTGCGCTACTGGAGATTGAACCCAGGGGCATTCTACCTGTGAGCTACCCCCTCAGCCCTATATTTTATTCTTAATTTGAAATAGGGTCTCACTAAGTTGCGGAGAGCCTCACTAAATAGCTGAGGCTGGCTGTGAACCCGGATCCTCTGGTCTCAGCCTCCAAGTACTAGGATTACAACCATGTGCCACCACACCGGGCTTTCAGGCAGTCTTTAAAAAAATTTTTTTTTCTTGACCGAGATTGAACCTGGGAACATTCTACCTCCAATCTACACTCCAGTCCTTCTTATTTTTTTTTTGGCGGTACTGGGGATTGAACCCAGGGGCATTCTACCTCCGAGCTACACCCCCCAGTCCTATTTTTTATTCTTTATTTTGAAACTGGGTCTCACTAAGTTGCGGAGTGCCTCACTAGGTAGCTGAGGCTGGCCGCGAACCCAGATCCTCCGGTCTCAGCCTCCCAAATGCTGGGATTACAATCATGCACCACCATGCCCAGCTCCTTATTTTTTTAATTTAAACAGGTTTCACTAAATTGCTGAAGCTGGCCTTGAAACTGGGATCCTCCTATCTCAACCTCCCAAGTACTGGGATTACAGGCATTTGGCACCACACCCAGGTTATCTTTAAATCTTGAGGATCCAGAACCACTGAAGCATAGCCTTTGGTAAAACTACCTGTATGCAGTGGCCATAGGCACAGCAATTTAAGGTTACCACTGTGAAGAATAATTTGGCTAGAAGTTATGTTTGAAACAGTGAGAATTCTTCAGGTTGCTATTGGTTATTGACGAGTAGCAAATGTCTAGATCAGTGATA
>PVLC010049897.1:0-10274 GCA_004027655.1 Graphiurus murinus | reverse complement strand
GTTTCCTTTGCTGCACAGAAGCTCTTTAGTTTATTGTAATCCCATATATTGATCTTCCTTTGGGTTGCTTGTGCTTTTGAGGTCCTGTTGAGAAAGTTTTGACCTGTGCCTATGTGTTGAAGTGTTGGGCCTATGCCCTCTTGAAGTAGCTGCAAGGTCTCTGGCCTAACTTCCAGGTCTCTGATCCACCTGGAATTGATGTTTTAAAATATTTTTTAATATTTAATATTTTTAAAAATATTTTAATATTTAAAATATTAAATTTTTTTTTTTTGCGGTACTGGGGATTGAACTCAGGAGCATTCTACCTCCGAGATATATCCCCAGCCCTATTTTTTTTTCATTCTTTATTTTGAAACAGGGTCTCACTAAGTTGCGGAGTGCCTCACTAGGTAGCTGAGGCTGGCCATGAACTCGGATCCTCCGATCTCAGCCTCTCAAATGCTAGGATTACAATATTATACCTTTGTGTATGCTGGCTTATTGTTTTATTTCTAGATTAGTTCAGAACTCAGAAAAGAGAAGTGCTACTTATTGTCTCCTAAACATTACAGATACCATCATCCAAGCAGGGCATGGTGGCACATGCCTGTAATCCTACTACTTCTGAGGCTGAGACAGGAGGATAATAGGTTCCAAGACAGCCTCAGCAAGTAGTGAGACTCATCAACTTTGTTTCAAAAATAAAAAATAAAATAGGGCTGGGAGTGTAGCTCAGAGATAGAATGCCCTAGATTCAACCCCCAGTGCAAAAAAAAAAAAGAAATTATCACTATATTCCTAGGATTTGGTATATTATTTGGCTCTAGAAAACTCCTAAAAATATATTTAAAGTAGGTATGCAATACTCGCTCCAGGACGATGCGGTAGGAATTTAAGGGGTGTGTGATAAGAAAAGTGGATTGGTAACTGTCATAGTGACTCTATTTTTACCTGAAAACTGATATACCCCAGGAAACATAGCTTATTCATTCACATAATCATACTTTCAAGAAACCTTTTGAGCACTTAATATGCAACAGATATATAGAAACCATAGATTTGGTTATTTGTAAATATATATAAAAATAAAAATAAATTTTATATAAAAATAAAAATATATTTTGCAAATCAATTGAAACTTTTTTATTGTAATAATTCGTGCATTATAAGCATACATCTTTGTTAGGTACAAATTGATAACGACATATGTGCACACATTTCTCATTTGACCCCTTTCCCAATTCCCACCCTCCCTCCGTCTCAAGTTCAGTTCAGTGAGTGACCTTGATATAATTGTGTAAGTACATCATGTGCGTTAGGATGTCCCCCTCCCCGTCCATCCCCTTCAGTTAAATCAACTTCTTTGCTTATTGAGGGTCTCTCCTTTTTCATCTGGAGACCCTCTTATGCCCCATCTTCTCCCTAGCATCCACATATTTTATATAAAAATAGAAATATATTTTGCAAGTCAATTGAAACTTTTGCAGCTGGAAAGTTACAAACCATGGATCTCAGAAAATGGTCTCTGCTCATTTTTTTTTTAATCTAAAGCTTTTTTGGTGATAAATAAGTTCCATTAAACTAATTTTATTTTATTTTATTTTTGCAGAACTGGGAATTGAACCCAGGGACATTCTACCTCCACCAGGTACATTCCACGAGGCCTATTTTTTATTCTTTATTTTTGAAACAGGGTCTCACTAAATTGTGAAGGGCCTCACTAAGCACCGGAGGCTGACCACGAACCTGCAATCCTCCTGTCTCAGTCTCATAAGTACAGGGATTACAAACATGTGCCACCATGCCTGGCTTCCATTAAACTAAAGTAAACAAAAAGCAGGTGTGTTGAGGATTTATTAGAGAGCAACAGTGGTGGTATTCATTTTTTATATATATTTTATTTTTCTTCTATTTATTTGAACTCATTTGTTACCAAAAGAGCTTTAGACTTTAAAAAAAAAAAATTAAGCAAGGCCATCTTCTGGGATCTATGGTTTGTATATATCTGATTCATTTAAGCAGTTCACACTCTAATGGGGTAGGCAGCCTTGGTGTGAGCAACTGAAATTCAATAAGACACAATTTACTAACACTGTAAACCAGCTAGTAAGGTAGCATAGAGGAGGTGAAAATTAATTCTACTTGTCAAGAGAGTTGGGCAAGTTTCAAAGCTGAAGACCAAAAACTATCACTAAAGTCTGTTGGTTTACAATAGGGAAAAGGAAGACATGCCTAGGACATCAAGCTAACCACTTTACCTGGCAGTTCCTGAAGACAGCAAGTAAATCACTATCCAGATTAAATGAACTAGTAATTCATTCATTCCAACAGGTATTAGTCGATGGCCTACTATATTTAAAGAACTTCCCAAGGTATATGGCTGATGTAAGTATTTCAGAAAAAGGAACAAGACACCGGAAACCAGATGTGAAAGGGAAAATACAGAGCTTCCCTGGATGTTGTCTCAGGACTAAGTTTTCACTCCGAGGCTCTATGCTTGCAAGAAGTTTCCTTCCTGCAGGAATTCCTGCAGAGAAGGGAAGAACAAAAAATTTGAGGTTTTGATCCAAGCTTAAACCCATGGTCCCGAACATTTTAATGTAGAAGATCAAATCCATCAAATTTCTAAGCAATAGTCTATAGTATAGGCAGCAGAATATGAAATTAGTTTTCGACAGGGATGCATTTGTTTTCAAAACCACAATTGTCATAGAAATGACATCCCCAAGGTACATACTGGCAGAGATGTTTGTACCACACGACCCCTTAATATGATAAAGGGTAGCCATCTAATATGGGCCAATCTCTTTCTAGTACTAGAATTTGGTCTAAGAGACATTTGCAAGTTGCTGATGGCACCTGAGTTGAAATAATATAAACTTGGACTCTGTGTCCAAGTTTCCACCTTCTGCATGGGCAAGCAGAGACCAGTTTGTGGACGGAGGAAGCTTATGCACAGTGAGAAAGAGCATGGATAAACCTAGCTGCTAATGGCCTGAATCTTTGTGAAACAGCTTTACCTTCTATCCTTGGGTCCTGCTGCTCTCTAATAAATTCTCAGTATGCCTGGATTTTTGTTTAAGTTAGTTTAATGGCACTTATTTGTCATCAAAAGAGTTTTAGAGCCGGGTGTGGTGGCGCACGCTTGTAATCCCAGCATTTGGGAGGCTGAGACCAGAGAATCCGGGTTCGTGGTCAGCCTCAGCTACCTAGTGAGGCCTTCTGCAACTTAGTGAGAACCTGTTTCAAAATAAAGAATAAAAAATAAGGGTGGGGTATAGCTCGGAGGTAGAACGCCCCAGAGTTCAATCCCCAGTACTGAAAAAAAATAAATAAATAACTTTAGACTTAAAAAAAAAAAAAATGAGCAGAGGCCATCTTCTGGGATCCATGGTTTGTAACTTTCCAGCTGCAAAAGTTTCAATTGATTTGCATGGTCTTATAAGGTTTATTTCATTGTGGGGAGACTTGTTAAAATATGAACCTAGATATACATCATTTTACAAATTATTGCATGCTCTTGGAAGTACAGTTGCTCAAAGAGATTGACTGCTGCAACCTCAAGATGATGGTGAGATATGCAGGCGTGGGTAGTACTTCAAATAGAAGAGAAAACTGAACATAAACTCGACTGAGTTTAGCAATGCTTGCACTGGAGTGATCATTCCCCTAATGTAGTTGAGGGAATGCAGTTGCCTCTAACTCAATTGAGGGGAAAAACTGATGCACAATTATTATGTTGTAAAGGGTCTATGTGTCTTAATATAGAGGGCACCTTCTATGAGTTGGAGGTTGCATTTTTTCCTAACAGGATTAAGAATCTCCACAACCTATCATAATGAGATAGGTAGATCCAGGCCAGAAATAAAAGACTCAAAAGGCAAGGAACGTTTTACTTTTTGAGGGATTTGGGACATGAAACCTGTGGCTCAGCCTTGGCTTAGCAGCAAGTAAAAGAAGGTTGTATGGAGTGGTAAAAGGAGACTAGATTTTTCTCATCTTGGGGTCAGGTTGGTGATAGTGTTTCCAGAGTGTTAGGTGAAAGGTTCAGGGGAAGAAGGAGATGGGAGACGGCTCATGAACAGTACAAGGTTTATTGGAATAAAACCTGTGGAGGAGATCTCCAGGAAAGATTGGAGCCTGTGTCCACTTATAGACTAGAAGCTTATATAGGGGAAGATTTTATGGGGCTGGGGGGTGTGGTAGTCATTTCTAGGGAAGCTGTTAAGAGGAGTTGGTTAGGTTGTTAGAGCTGGGTTAAGCAGAACAATGGGAATTTTCCATAAGCAGAGAGATGCTATAAACAAGGGGCTTGCCAGACATAACTTAGACAAGATAATGCGAACATTTAGGTAAGCAGGGAGATGAGTGTATTTGAGTAGGACTTGAGACTTTTCTGGTCAGCAAAGAGGCCTACAAAATGGCACATCTTCACAAGATGGGATCACTTTAGTTTGAAACTCTAACACTAGGCCAGTGGTGGCCTGACTTTGGGAAGTCCCAACAAATCAGGTCTGGCTACTTGCCCCAGAAAAAAAAAAAAAAAAACAGAAATATCCATGTTGAAAGACAAGAAAGGAATTTGTTCAATATAGCTATATAGGGAAGACAAAGGGGATCAAGCACCTTCAGCCCCATCTTAGAGGTATTGACATGAGCTCACACATTATATAAGGATGGGGGCAGAAGTATGCAGAGTTAAGCAGTCTGGGTCAAAGCATGGTCTGGCTGATCATATCTCAGGATGGCCATTGGGAGCCCTGTCTTTTCTGCAGCAATAAGAGAGCTGCTGTCGCCTGGGGGAGGTTTTGACTCATTGCAAGATGTTTATCCATCTGACCTGTTGTTCCTGGAATCCAAGGTGACTGCTGGAAAGAATGACTCAGAAAAAGAATGGGTCAGGAGAGCAAGATGGTGTCAGATCCTTCAGGTTTAGGGAAATGACAAGGCTTTTAGGCGCCGCCTGGTGGTCTGGAACAGGACATTGGAAAAGCTGCGATTGACAATGTGTTTATTCTGATGTCCCTGCAAACCCTGAAAAGACCTTGGTAACTCTTGTCTTGGTAATGGCAGCCTTGACAAGGGAGGGTTGCCAGCTTTATGGAAGACTTAAAGTAGTCAATGCAAAATGAAGGCAAAGATGCCAAGCTATTATCCCACTTTTAGTTACCCATTGGATGTCTGCAAGCCCAAGGGAAGAATCACTGCTTTTAACAAAAGCAGCCTCTAATCCCATGTTACAATAACAGCGTTGACTGAGGGGAGATAGAATGTTCTGGAACTGCAGAGAGACGTCAGCAGGAAAATGACTGGTGGCTCATGGTAGAGTCCTCCAATATGGAACCAGGCAAAGCAGAGGCGTAGATGTGACATGGCTGATCAGCACAGGGCAACTTTCCCCCATTCACCTCTTCCCAGCACACTGGAGGGAAAGCAACAATTACAGCAGAAATGGGCTAGATACTCCGCAATCATCTCCTCTTAAGCACACAGGACTTTTTTATTTCCAGACCCTTGTGATGACCAGAGGAATACAACTGGAAATGATACAGTCATTCTCCATGGCATCCTCTGCCGGGCCTCTCTTGGTCTGCTCAATTCAGAGGATATGCAAAGAACTCCAAAAAGGTCCTACACAATAATAGCAAACTTGAAAGATGGAGGGAGCCTGAATCCCAGAATCATTACTTAAAGGAGAACTGCCAGACACATTCTGAGTTATGATGGCAGAAAGAAATAAACATTTATTGTGTTAAACAATGGAGAGTTTTTGAAGTTGTTTTGCTATTGCATCTAACATGAATTAGTCTGACTAATACAACAACATAAAAATGTCTGAAGTCCTATTATTACACAGATGAGGGCCTTCAAACCATCAGATATTTAGGCCTACACAATCATGAATCAGACCTGCATCCTTCCCCCAAAGAGCTTGCAATCCAGTAAGAAGCTTAGAGAAAAAGTGACATAGAAGGATAAACACGAACTAATAATGACTTCGTTTTCCCTGTTGTGATCTTAGTGATGAGGCACAGAGCCATCAGGAAAACTTTAAGCAATGATTCTCATGGTGCCTTTCCCTCCCTTGGCAGATTGTCAAGGGCTGAGTGCTTATTTTACAAGTAGTGAAGTTATTGAGATACAACCCATGTGTTAAAAGAAGCCTCCATTTTTCTCTCTGATCAGCTCATGGGTTTTTGTTTATAACTTCTATTTCTGCACTGCCATAGTTTCATCGTTCACTTTTCCGCATCTATCAGAAAATAAAGACACACTATACTAAACTCTTACTTAATTAAGGCCTTCCCAATACAATGCCAAATCTCTAAGTAGTTACAAACCAAAATATGACTAAGACTTAAAAAAGAGTTGACCTGGTATCCCTGGAGGAGTAGCTGTTCATCTAGGACAGAACTTTATTTCTTTGAATTCCCTTTGTTCATTTCCTTGGTACCTGGATAAGGCACCAAAGCAAAGAGGGTTTTTTTGTTTTCTTTTTTTGCGGTACTGGGGATTGAACTCAGGGGCATTCTACCTCCGAGCTATATCCCCAGACGTATATTTTTTATTCTTTATTTTGAAACAGTGTCTCACTAAGTTGCAGAATGCCTCACTAGGTAGCTGAGGCTAGCCCCGAACCCAGATCCTCCGGTCTTAGCCTCCCAAATGCTGGGATTACAAGTGCGCGCCACCACACCTGGCTCAAATCAAAGGTTTTTTATGACAATTATTTCAAGTAAAACTAGGCATAAAGAGAAATCTGGCCAAGTGAAGAGAGCATGTGATTTTTTTTTTTTTTTAAGGTTCACTAGTAACTTATGATACATGCTACAACATAAATGAACCTTGGAAACATAATGAAATTTTAAAGGCCACATATTGTACAATTCTACTTATATGAAATATCCACAGTAAGCAAATCCATAGAGAAAGAAAGCAGAGTAGTGGTTTCCAGGGCTGGAAGGAGAGGGAGAGAGAGAAGAAGGAGAAGCGGCTTCTTAATGAGTTCAGGGTTTCCTTCCAGGATGATAAAACCATTCCTCAACTAAATGATAGCCCAACATTGTACACATAATAAATGTCACTGGATTGTACTCTTTTTTTTTTCTTTTTTTTTACTGGGGATTGAACCCAGAAGCATTCTACCTCTGAACTACTATTTCATTTTATTTTATTTTCATTTATTTACTTTTTTTTTTTCGAAACAGGGTCTTGCTAGGTTGATCTCAGCCTCCTAAGTACTGGTATTAGAGGTGTGTGCCACCATGCCTGGCTTGATTATACTCCTTAAAATGGTTAAAATGGTGACTTTTATATTGTGAACTTTACCTCAGCTTTAAAAAATCATATTTTTATGAAGTAACTGAGTATTGCTTTTTGCCTTTCTTGCCCCACACATTCCTGCTGTCTCCTACTTGTCCTTTTTGAAGCTATAGTACTAACGATGGCAGCATTAATAACACTAGAAATTAAATGCAACTCACTGCAACCTGACTGGCAAAAAACAGAAAACTCAACTTCAGAGCAACTGACTGTTGAATCAATAGAAAATCTGAAAGGGGAAATCATGTGCTCTTTAGCTGAGTCTCAGGGGAGACTGGCTTCCACTCAGAGCAGACAGAAGTATAGGTTCCTGGATGAGAGATTAATAAAGAATAAAGAAACATCTTGGATCCTTTCTACTTCTCTCCTCCACATCCATATTGACTTTATTAATTGGTTTGATCATTTAAAAAAAAATCTCATTATCCTCCAGAACTGGCTTTGTGGCAAACCAGATTAGACAGTGAAGAAGAAAAGTGGTGAGAGGACAGAAGAAGGACTAGCATCAGGTTGTCACGGTTATGTGGACCCTGGAGAATCATTTCACTTATACCATGCCAGCAGGGGGTAAAAAGAATGAGGAAAATGAACTGAAAAAAAATCATGCTTTACCTACCTACTACGGAGGCAGAGGCAGGGGGATTGCAAGTTCGAGGCCAGCCTCAGCAACTTAGCAAGACTGTTTCAAAATAAAAAACAAGAAGGTCTGGGGTGTAGCTCAGTGGTAGAGCAACCCTGAATTCAGTACCCTTTACTAGGGTTGGGGGGATCCTTGTTTTAAATTCTTGCCTTCTCTCCACTCCTTAGCCAGGCTTTCTCCTCAGTGTTCAAAGGATTTAGCACCTTTGTCTGAGCTGGGAATAAAAGGGTGTAGCTGGCAAAAGGTGAGGCCACATCAACCAGAGGTCTGTCCTGTTAGCTGGTTTCTAGACATCTCAGAAAGTAAAAAGTAAAGTTATCAGATGTTGGCAGACCTCGTTCTCCCTCCCCCCATGGCCAGCACAACAGAGAGCAAATGCCATTTGGTGCTTTGGCTCTTGGCTATTGAGCCCTACCTACTAGCTTTGCTTTAAGAAGACGTAAAAAGAACCGAGTCAGGTGGTTGCCAGCCCCCAATGCAGAGGTGTGCTGGAGAGACTCAGCTTACAAGAGCCAATTGTTAAATTTTCAGGAATTTGCAAGCCACTTCTTCAACAAAACCATTATTTTTTTAAAAATGTATTACAAGTCAGATAAGGTGGTGCATGCTTTTAACCCTAGAATTTAGTAGGCTGAGACAGGAGGATCACAGGTTCGAGACCAGCCTCAGCAACTTAGCAAGATCCTATTTTCAAAAAAAAAAACTAAAAGGGCTAGGAGACAGAATGTCCTTGGGTTCAATTCTTCATATCAAATAAAAATAAAAATAAATTAAAATTATATTACAAATACTACTACTCCCATGTAATGGTGATTTATTGAGGTGATAAATCGTAAATAAATAATAGATTATATAACAGATGTTCTGATAATAAATTTATTGAGAAAAGATTAAGTGGATTGGGATGCAACTCTATTTTTCATATCATGGTTGAATTGTAACCACAAGTTAGCTATGTATACATGAACTCAGCAAAAAACAACAGAAGCATTTGTAAATAAGGAGTTATAATAAAGTGTGTTGAGTATTTTTATTAGTAGTAAATTGTATGCCACTCACATTTTATATCAGTAAAGTTCATAACAAACTTTTTTTCCCAGTGAGCCAGTTGTTAAACCTCATCTGCACACCATTGCTGGATGTCATAACCCCCGGAGACCTGAATTGAGTCTTCTCACCTGTGGAAGGAAGAAAGGAAGGAAGGAAGGAAGGAAGGAAGGAAGGAAGGAAGGAAGGAAGGAAGGAAGGGAGGGAGGGAGGAAGTCTTTCTAGACAGTCCTATTCATTGCATTTTAAATTGAGGGGGTGGTGGAGGCAGTACTGGAGATTGAACCCAGGGGCATTCTACCTCTGAGCTATACCCTAGTCCTTTTTTATTTTGAAATAGGGTTTCACTAAGTTGCTGAGGCTGGCGTCAAACCTGTTAGTCTCTTGTCTCAGCCTCCCAAGTGTTGGGATTACAGACATGCATCACCACACCTGGCTCTTGCATTTTAAATCTAATGTAGTAAAGACAACTTTGAAAGCTATAGGCCTCACTCTTCACACAGATAGAGCAGTAACCTCCTACCTGGTATGATTTTAGAAATACACCAAAGTCGGCCAGCCCAGAAATACCTACTCCTTTGGCCTGCCCAAACCTGCTTCTTGAAATCACAGGATGCGAGCATCCTTCCTTTGGGTGAGCCTGTCTCCCAGGGCTTTCTCTTGCTTCTAACAGCACTCATTAGCACCCTAGCCCACAGTTGTGTATAAATAACTAGACGTGGCCTTGAAAAGCACTGAACTTCTCTGGGAAAGATGTCTAAAAATTCTGATGTGAGGAGGGAGCTGAGGAAAACAAACAAACAAACATTGGACATGTCTTGGCAGGACTTCCATCAGAAGCTGCCAGATTTGGGTCTATCTAACCTAAAATAACCAAGTGGTCTAAGAAAATTGTATCTTTTTGATGTGTGTAATTTTTTTTCTCTGTATGAAACCTCTTATGAAGACAAATTAAATGTCACTTCCACATTTTTGACTGGAAAGAATCAGTTCCCTGCATGGAAACTGTTCTAGGAATCCAGAATATATGACTACTGTGCAGTCTCTTCTCTCCCATGGGCTGTCGGTGCACAAGCGCTGACATCCAGGGACACTTCCACTCCACCAGCAGACTGCAGAGGGCACACATCACATGCCTCCCAGACTGCCACTCCTTTTCCAAGGTGTCACCTTTGAGAAGTTACTGCACACCCTATTTCAGTGTAAGTGGGGCTTTCTCTTGGGTGCCCTCAACTTTTAAGACAGACCTGCTGATGGATCTGGCTTCCAGGCACTCATTCTC
>PVLC010049896.1:0-10140 GCA_004027655.1 Graphiurus murinus | reverse complement strand
CCCGGCCTTAATCATTCTTTTTGACTTAGACCTATTTTATATGATATTAATATAGCCATACCCACTTTTAATTTTTCATTAACATTTGCCTTCTTCTCTTTCTCTTTCTTTTTGAGTCAAGGTTTTGCTCTGTTTCCCAGGCTGGCCTCAAACTTCTGGGCTCAGTGATCCTCCTTACTCAGCCTGTCAAGGAACTAGGACTACAGCTATGCACCATTATGCCCAGTTTAGTTTTCATCCTTTTACTTTTAATCATTCTGCATCCTTATGTTTTTGTTTGTGTTTTGTACTGCTGGGGATTGAACCCAGGGCCTTATGCATGCTAGACAAGTGCTTTACCACTGAGCTACATCTCCAGACCTTGTATCCTTATGTTTTAAATATATCTCTTGTGATCAGAGTGTACATGGATTTTTTTTAATCCAATAGCTAGAAAATTTAGTCCATTTACATTTATTGTGATTATAAATGTATTTGGGTTAGTTTCTGCCACCTAATTCTGAGCAACTCTTTGATTTTCTATTCTTTGCCTCCTTTTTCTTGATACTTTTGGGAAAGTACAGTTTTATTTTATTCCATCTCATCCCCCCCCCCACACACACAAGTTTCTGGTTGGAATTGATAAATTCTATGTTTCTTTTACCTTTAACATTTAACATACATGTTTGACTTAACAAAATCTAAAGTGAATTAATATCTCCAAGGAAGAGTTGAGGCTTTTGGGTGATGCTGTTCATGGAAACAAGGAGCAAGGACTTGGAACCTATTTGTAACCAAAGCTAAGTCTTATTTTGTATATGCTGGGTTTGAGGGCATATCTAATTTTCACTTTAATGGGCACCCATACATCTACCTTCAGTGCCTTTATGCAATTTGCAAAATACTCTCCTTTGTGAGTATTCTATATTTCATAAGCAGCGGCAGGAGTTAAAAAATAACAAAAACAAAATAATAAATGTCAGTGTTTGCTATGCCATGATTCTTAGAACCATAATTTTTCCAGCTTAGTAACCAGAGCCAAGCTGAACACAAATATCTCCTAGAAATAGCAGGTTTCACAAATATCAATTCGATGACTGTCGATTAGCTGAGAACTAAGCCTGAAAGAATGACCTGGATTCTTTCTTGTATAACCATTCTTTCTTTTGTCTCCTTCATCTTCTCTGCTATGTTTTTGGCTTAAATTACAGGAGGAGGGGCTTAGCCAATTTCTGCCAAATATGGGAGGAAATGAAAAACTTTTTCAGGGCTGGGGATATAGCTCAGTGGTGAAGTACTTCCTTGGCACCGAAAAACAACAAAAGGACAGCTCTATTTTCAAATCAATTGAAAAACTATCTGAAATTAAGCATTTAATCACAGCTGACATAGAGTATAACAGGCTTCAATTACAGGCTGGGTCATGGTTTTATGCCTTCCCAAATGCTTCTGTGAATATTGTGCCCTTTTGACCCTTCAGACAACTCTGTGCAGTAGGTAGAGTGGGGCTTATTAGCTGAAACATCTCCAAAAGGGGGACTCACCACATTCCCAGGGCCACTTTGTGCACAGGTGGGACGTGCACAGGTGGGGTGCACAGGTGTGCTGTGGTTGCTTCCTACCCTACACTGTGAAGAAACTGTGGTATTCCCGGGCAAGAGTGTGCACTTGACATTCTGTTGGTGGGTCCTAGTTCAGGGTCTCTTCCAGAGGCTACAGCTGACCAAGTATGTTAGCCTTAATACAGATGTTCCAATAGGCTTGGTGTTCCTCTCATGCTGGTGTCACTGACAAATCAAGAATATCATCTGGCTTTCCTAAAATCTCACCAGTGCCCCAAATCTCTGAGGGCTGAGCCTAATGCATAACGGTTACATGGAGCCCATTGGGCTTGAGCTTCTCCCAGCTCACACACAGATAATCCCCTCCCCTGACAGCCAATAAAAAGGAAATAGTAATGAGAAGCAGGGCTCATAAATTTCCATTCTGCTTAATGCCTGATTCTACTTAGTTAATGGAGTCATTTATTGTAGCAATTTGTGTAAATCCCCAAGGGCCTGCTAAGGTTGCTGCCTTATGGTTTTATCATGTCATATACTTCCTTTATTTTTATCCTTTAACAATAAGTTAAAGAACTTTGGACCAAGAACAGGTCAAAATATAGGTAAATTTTAAATAAAGTTAGAAATAAGGGTGTTTAATGCTCCTGAGGTTTCTGGCTGATCCTTAAGTCCCCCTGCCATGGCTGATGGGTTCCATGTTGACTCCAGGCTTATTTTCATAAGCCACACGTGCTGTTCAGCTTTCCAGGCACAAATATGAACTGAAGGGCTAAGGAGCCACCTGAACAGAACAGTCACCCCCATGACTGTCAGAGGAGCAGGTGGAGAGCTGAGATGTGGCCTTTGATAACTGCAGGCCACACTGTGATCAGGAGGGAGGGGACCCTTGAGGACCTGCAGGGTTCAAGCCAAGGTCATTTAACTGGTGGGAAATTAGCTGTGAGAAAGTCTAGGCTTCATGGCTTATGACACATGAACGTGAGCATCAGTGTGATCTCTGGTTAGAGCTGGTGCCTCTAACCAGGGAGCCTGTCTTCTTCATCCCAGTGGGATGGGAGTGAGAACACAGACAGATAGCCCATGCTCAACACTTAGAAAACAACTTAGTGGAGACTCGTCAGTGGGGCTGGATCTGGAAGGGAGGCTACACTTAACATATATTCCACAATCTCGGGAAACAGCAAATAGAAACCCCCATTGGAGGAGACTCAGAGACAGGAAACAAAATTCTGTCCACGTAAGACTGACAATACACCCACCAATTTGTACAGTTAAATGGCAACCACTAGAATGTAATTATTGTCTCTACGTACCAAACTAAGTGTATAACCTGGGAAATGCTTAGGGAAACATGAAAACAAAAATTGTACTATCTCTTAGTTGTATTTTAGCCATTTTTTTCCATTGTCCCAGATGTGTAATATCTATAAAAACTTAAACCAAGTGCAGTGGCACATGTCCGTAATCCCAGTACTTGGGAAGCTGAGACAGGAGGATCACAAATTTGAGGCAATTTAGTTAAATCCTATTTCAAAATAAAATATGGCTGGGGGTGTAGCTCAGAGGCAGAATATTCCTGGGTTTAATCTCCAATAACACACACACACACACACACACATACACACACACACACACACACACACACACACCCTTAAACATAGTATGTAAATGCTTAATGTAATATAATATTATTATATAATATATATAAGCTCTATATTATGATTTCCAACCTATTTTTTAAATGCATCTATGTCAATTTCATTGAAATATTTGCAGAACTGCAAACTTGGGACTCCATGGGTTAAGGCATAGGGAGCTGGTTGTGATATGTTAACAGAGAAGTACTGGGTGAAGATATTCCATTTGGAAGAGCTCAAGTGCTTTACCTCAGGAGGGGACCCAGGGGGCTGGGGATGTAGCTCAGTGTTAGCACACATGCTTAGCATGAACGAACGAAGCCCTGAGTTTGATCCCCAACATGGGGGGAGGAGAAAGGAGTAGAATGAGGAATCGGGGTGAAAGTGAGACTGAGAGGCCAAGTGGAGAGTCAGTGAGAGACAGGGGTTGGCACAGAGAGACTAAGAGGCTTGGGATTAAAGAGAAGGGTTTGGAAGTGACAGAATTTGGGAGGAAAATACAATGTACTGTACAAGGTAATCTCTGCAGTTCTCCCTGTGAAATCGATGCAGATACAATTAATTTTCAGCCCGCTACTATATTATGTGAAAAGAACTGGTCAGAGTTTTACTCTATGTGGAAGGGCCATTTGGGATGGTCTGACTTTATAGTGATATGGTATATACAAAATTCTCTTTGGGGGTCTTAGGAGGGATCTACCTCAAACAGTAGCTGCAGCTGGGCCCAGTGAATGGCCCATGTGGCTACAGATTGGGGAAAATGTACCAGAAACATTAAAATGCCAGGAGCAGAGAAAACAAACAGAGGCTTCCAACACGAGCCCTAATCTCAACGTCAAAGGACAAATTATCCAAATCGGTACTTTGATTTATGACAGAACTGTTTTCCATGAGAGCAGCTCCACCGGCCTGCTGCAGGGACAAGCGGGGGACACAGGCAGGGACCCTGTAAGTTCACAATGCTGGTGGTCTGGGCTTCTCCTGGGAATGAGGAAATGCATGAAGTCTTGCTTCAGGGTTGGCATGGGGTGGGGTGGGGGCAAAAGCAGAGGCTGTTGGTAGAGAGAATCAACATTTGGGTCACAAATGAAAAACCAGATGAATGACAAGCTTATGGAGGCAGATGTACATGCCAGGCAACAGTAAAACCCCCACTTCTAGTAATAATCCTTCATACTGCTGAAGTCACTTGAACTTTTCATGGTGATTAAGGGCAGATCAGGGCCTCGTGTTCACAGACCCATTTCGAGGCTTAGTTCTACCACTTTTAGCTGTTGACCTTGGAAAGGTCATTTAACACCTCTAAGCTGTGATTTCATTTCATAAAAGACAGTGGTCACATCAAAGGGTCATGGTGAGGTTACCAGGCATTAACTTGCAGCCCAGAACACGTTGATGACGATCATTGCTATTGTAAGAGCACTTGATAATCCATGTGTACAGTAAGCACTACTCACTCACAAGGGAAGCCCCAGCATGAGCTCCCTGCACTCTTTGGGGCCTCTTTCTTGTAGAGTCTTTGCAGTCACCAGTACTTCCTTCTCCCAAATGGTGTGAGAAATACATGCTTTAAAATTCTAACATTCATTGCATTTGTTGTTCAACCTTTGGGACAATAATTAATGCATTTTTATACTACTAATGTAAATTTGTACACAGTGGGCATATACAACATTAGAAGATTATAATATGCAATATGGTAGTTCGTGTGTTACAAGTATGTCTCATATTAGGAAACAATGAGATGAAGATGGCATGGGTGGAAGGACAGACCTGACTTCTCTGTGTGATGTGAGGATGTGGAAAGCTGTGGAACCAGGCATAGCCTCTTAGTGATCTAGCTCATAAAATTTCTTTTGGTGCAGTGTTTGCTCTTTAAAAATCCCCCTTAGCCTCCCCTCACAGGCCTTATTTCCTGGTTCTGGTCCTGCGCTCCCCCAACCCCAGAATGGTTCCTTTACATATTAACCCTTTGCTGCCTCTGCTGCATCCTTTGCTCCCAGGTCCCCAAATGTCCAGGCCATCTGTGCTCTCTGCTGCACAAGATCTTGGCAACACCTAGTCAAAACAGTGTGAGGGTGGAAGGCAGAACCTCAGTCCTGGCCTCTCGGCTTTTGTGGGTTTCAGCCAGACCCCGGGTGTTATTTTAGTGCAACTTTAGTGTTTAATTTGAGGATGTGTGTGGACCAGAAGGGACCAAAACATGATTTTTCCCCTTGGTCGAATGATTAAATTTAAAGTTCTAAAAAATGCACAGCTTGGTTCAAAGCCATGTCCAATTGGGAAGAGAAAAGCCCTGAGTAGCCCTCCCATGCCAGGGACCCTCCTTCCTTAGCCAGCCGCTACCTCCCAGGCCCATCTTCGGTGGATATCACCTGGCCAGTCTGTGGTTGCAAGCTGACCAGCAGCCCCGTGCCCTGAAGCAGTCCTCTGCTGAGAGGCCATCCTACCTTTGCCCAAGGAACATCCTACAGTTTTGTTTGATTTCTTATAGTCCTGAAATCGCCTCCACCTGCCTGCCACTGCTGAGCCATGGCCGAAGGGGAAATCACCACCTTTACAGCCCTAACTGAGAAGTTCAATCTGCCTCCGGGAAATTACAAGAAGCCAAAACTGCTCTACTGTAGCAACGGGGGCCACTTCCTGAGGATCCTTCCGGATGGCACAGTGGATGGGACGAGGGACCGGAGCGACCTACACAGTAAGCAGCTTTCTGTATCGCATCCTCTCGCTTTCCCTGTCTCCCTTAGCCAAGGATGGGTGGAGGGTGGTAACTAAGTACTGGTACCCTCTTCTCCAAGGTCCTTTCAAGCCTGGTGCATTCAGAGGTGGAGACAATACACATGTGCAAAGGACCTTGGTTTGGAAAGTAAGGAGTTGTGGGCCGCCACTTACCCAAGGGTGTCCTATTTCAAGGTTTGAAACGGATTCTTTGCTGACCTAACACAACTGGCTGCCGGTGTTCACTAGCTGGATGTTTTCCCAGGTTTTTGTAACTAGCCAGCGATATGGCCCCTGAGGCTAGCTGGGCCCTGCTTGCTCTGTGATGGGAAGAGGCCAGATGGGCAGGGACGGTAAATCTTGCACAAAGATGTGGGCTTGATTTCAGGCTAACGGACTCTCCAGGTTATGTTTCCGCTGGGCTTGATTGGAGAAATCCTAGTCCATAACCAGAGTCTTGCACATCATAAATTATTCAGCTTTCCCGCTGCACATGATGCAGATGTGGCTGTGGTCAGGCAGGGTAAAGTCTTTCTACAGACTCTCTAGAAGCTGGAAGTGAGGAGCCTTTGAGCCAAAAGCCGACCCCTTCTTCCAGGCTTTCCCAGCAGCCAGGCTCTCAGAGGATGTTGATAAATGGAGGAATGGCTTCAGAAAAAAAGAATCTTCTTGACTAAGTATAAAGACCTTTTCCTTCTGCCTCAGTACTTCTGGTGTTGGGTGGATGTTTGATATCAAGTGTCTGGGTCCTATGTGATGTTTCAGAGACTCCCTGAGAACCACTAAGGCATTTGATGTTGTAAAGAAGCTGAACGTCAGATCTGGTCCCTGCTTAGAAGGGCAACAATCTCAAGAGTCACCAGGCCACAGATCAAGAAAAAGAAAGTGTGTGTGAAATCAGGAGACACCTGTGCACAGGCATGAAGTCAGGTTCTGTGAGATTGGCTTTAAGATGAAATGTATAACGCTGGCTTTGAGGTGCCAGTTTACGATCCGGGAGTCTTAAATACTCCCAGGCTGTGCCCCGAAGGCTGCAGGCTTGAGGTCAACTTCAGTGCTGTCCACCCTCAGGTGCACGGGTTGCTAGGATGGACACTAATGTTTTGGGGCCAGGTGGCATCATCCCTTCCTTCCCGTCCACCACACAGACCTGGAGCTGAGGAGCCAGAAGCTGAGGCCAGGGCTCGCAGCTGCAGGATTCAGTTTTATAGGCTTTGTTTTGATGACCTGTCTTCAAATGGGCCCTGCATACTTTATACTCAGTGAAACATAGGTATCAGAATAAGCCTCTTCCCTAAAAAAAAAAAAAGACTCTAGTACATTTATATATTAAACATAAGCAAGATTTACTGCAAATAAATGGGCTTCAATTGTAGTCTGTTGTGTCAGGCCCAATACACAAATTATGTAATATGCCCATGCAACACAAGGAAACAGGCTTTAATTTCTCTAGGCTTTAAATGTCTCTAATAAGTCTTATCAATTTTCTGAATCAATGGGAAGGCTCAAGTCCCCAGAATGGGAGAGGAAAGGCAGTTTTGGTTATGTGCTTCTTGGGGTGAAGTTGGCCCTTCTAGGAAAGCCTGAGTTCTGGGGTAACAAGAGGTACAATCACTGAGATTTCTCTACAAATGCGACACGCTTTCAGTACTGCCATTCCATCCCTGACATGACAGACTGCACTCTGGGTACACAGCACTGGAACAACTTCTGAGGTCTGCTGTGGATTTGGGGCCTGAGCTAAGATGTCAGGAACCCTTGGAATGCAGCACAGTGTGGCTGTGGGTGTGTAGAAAGATGCCTGCATCCAAGCGATGCCAGATTACTTGCCAAGTGAACATGGGCAAGTTACTCAACATTTCTGGCCTTATTTTTCCCACTTGTAAAATAAGCATAATAATACCACTTGCTTTACAGGTTTCTCAGGAGGGTTAAATGAGATAATAGAGTGAAAATGCTTGGGACAGGGCCTGTCTCAGAGCAATAGCTCAGCAAATGTTAGTTAATATAGCTGTTACATCATCAAGATTTCTCTATATTCACTCTAGCAAGTGGAAATGCAGTTCAATATTAAGGAACTTCTCTAGCCACCCCTCCTCTATAATACCACTGCTCAGGAAGGGCAAGGCTCTGAGTCAAGGCCCCTCTGCCAGCATTCAGAGTTATTATGTGGGCCTATTAACTTGCTTGCTTTGGAACTAATGACAAAGGCTGGGGGAACAGAAATCAGAATAAGTAGGATAGGTGGACAGAAGTCCATCCCTGTCCTATCAATGCCTTCACTAGATAATCCACATACCATCTGCAGAGTCAGGGGCTCTGATTTAGACTCCAAAAGCTTAAGTTCATATTCCTGCTCCACTGCCTTCAAACTGGACAGTAAATATTCTCTCCATTTTGCACGAAGTATTCTGCAAAAGAAATTCAAGTTGCTTGCTCTACGACTCTTCCAGTCTCCAGTGTCTGATGCTGTCTTTTACTCTGAGGCTCAGTTTCCTCACCTGTGGAATGGGATGGATAGCACTAATAAGATCCCAGAGGAGAGAGGAGTCCTCCTGGGCACAGAGGCATCCCTGAGTGTGGTTCTGTCGCCCTCTTCTGCCCAGTAGTGAAACTGCTATGGCCCTTCTGAATCTCAAGGGTGATTCTGAAACCAAATTGGCCATGGACAGGCATGGGGCGGATGCCCTTGAATAACTGTGACCCACACAGTTGGGCAAGGGGTTTGATTTCTATTCCTTAGTCTAAGCATGACTAGAGACTGTTGTGACAGGTAGATAGTCACACTAAGACTTCCTTCAGAAAGAATATTCCTAAGCCAATCAGATATTTAAATAAACCTATATAAATCCCACAAGATAGAACTGTATGCCTCAGAGCTCTGCAAGGCAAAGATAATTCCCTTCACCTTCTCAGTTACTTGATCTGCCCTGAGCAGAGTTGGGAAGTTGTCAACATTTGTCTTCTTCGACCCATCCATCTCCAAGTCCCTCATCCTGGGGATGCTGGGTGCATCCCAACAGACCTGAGTAAAATGTCTCCACCGGTGGAAATTTCTGCACAGAGAGAGGATGCCTCAGATCACAGCTGGAAGCAATTGTCCATGCTGTGAGCTCTTGTTACACTGCGGTGCTGTCGACACCAGGTACCACCAGACAGGGAGTGCTGCAGGGTCAGGAGCCCATGGGGTCAGCTTGTGGAAGGCTCCCACTGACGCCAGAGCTTTAACTCTGAGAGGGGGGCAAATGGGCCACCACCACTCTTGACACCAACACCATGACAATGGCTTCAACTCACAAACTTTAATCTTTTGAGCCTTCCTCATCTAACCCTTTAATCTTTCAAGCCTGTTAAATTAAATTATGAATGTAGCCCGGCTAGGTGGCACTCACCTGTAATCCCAGTGCCTGGGAGGCAGAGACAGGAAGATTGCAGGTTTGAGGCTGTCCTCAGCAACTTAGTGAGACCCTGCTTGAAAATAAAATAAAAAAGTCTGGGGGTGTAGCTCAGAGGTAGAATGCCCCTGGTTCAACCCCCAGTATCACAAAAAAACAAAACAAACAATAATATTATTAAATTAAATGAATACTCTGCTTTCTAACAAAGTCAAGGGCAACTCTTTAGGTTGGAGCCAGACACCTAGAGGTTGGGCCAAGGCCCTGGTCAGCAAGCCTGCCCAGTCTACCTTCTCTGGTGGAGTAAGCCGCCTGGGCAAAGGCAAGGAGGAGCTGAGAGGTGGATTCTGCTTTCTTTCTGCTGGGGTTTCCTCTCTGGCAGAGGGACTGTGACTTATTCCTTGAGGGGTTAACGACTGGAATGATAATTGTGGAGCCATGACTGGCTCACAAGCACTCCAGCCCACACCTCCTCCACGGCCCACAGCCCCGGCCTCCTAGGCAAGGAAGAGCCTGCTTGGGGAGAAGGATCACTAGGGCCGCTCACCACACAAATGGAACCGGTCCTAAGCAAAGTGTGTGCCGATCAAATATTTATAAACCCAGCCACATCCTACAGCACTGGGCAAGTTTGCTGGTCAAAAGAATCCTACTTCGCAGCCCTTTGAACAGGGCAGACTGCTCTTCAGTGAAACCCCTCCCTACCCAAACTTTTGGGGAGTCCAGACTTCCGACGTCTGGGTTGATGTGACTCAGCACTTAATGGTGAAAGCACTTTGTTCCCCACCAGCTTGGGCCCAGTTAAGATGACTTTCCAAATGACCGTGGTGGGCACAGCCAGCCCTG
>PVLC010049895.1:0-10285 GCA_004027655.1 Graphiurus murinus | reverse complement strand
GGATTACAAGCATGAGCCACCACACCTGGCTACTTTCTACTTATTATATACTCATGAATCCTCTACACGTCATCAAAGCAAGTATTATAAAGATCTCTGCCTCCCCTTCTGAGGACTGCCCCAACCACAGCCTGGGTGCAGAGAACCTGAGTCCTACTTTCTTCATCTACAAATGGGAATAGCAATACCCAATCTTTTTAACTTCCTGGTTCTCAAAACCGTCAACTTTAATTAAAAACACATTATAGACTATTCATTGCTATATAAACTTAGAGTAAATTGCAGAAACGACAGTGGTTTGCTCTGTGTGTCAATAAGCCCAAAACTCTCACTCAGTGACTTTGTACTTCATTTTGTACTCAGCTCCGGTGGATTTAGTGTCAGGAATAATGAGTTAACATTCTACTAATTACGGCTCAGCTCATGGCCATGAGGTTGGGTGTTCGCTCACCTTTAGTAAGGAAAATGTTTGGATCAGGGGTGTTTGGTCCAAAGGGGTAACATAAAGTCACATGCTCTTGCCTTAGAACCTGAGATCGTGTCTGAATAAATCACAAAATTCTTTTCAATAGCCTACTTCTCTTTTACATAGGCGCTTAGATTTGGGGTTGTACAAAAGCCTCACTAGCCAGCTACCTGAGCTGTGTCCTGGTAATTTACCCTTTGATTTCGTGTTTCTACTAAAAGTGTCAAAACACTAGGCAACTATGAACTCACCAACCTCATTAGATGATCTCCTGAGTTAGCGTTTGGAGCACGGCTCCTCTGCGCCCAAGGCCAGGTCCCGCGGGAGCTGAGGCTCCGGGCGGAAGTGGCCCAGCGGAGCTTCCGGTGAGGGCTCAAGGGCTTCCGGTGAGGGCTCAAGGGCTTCCGGTGAGTGGCTCAAGGACTTCCGGGGAGCGGCTGCAGAGCTCCCTCCCTGCCAGCTGCCCACAGAAAGAGGATTAGTCTTCTCTGCTGCGGCCTCTTCCCCATTCCACGTCTTCCTCAGAGTCTTGGAGTAGAAGGTGTCCACCCACATCGCTGCTGAGAGCTGTACCAGAAGGACTCTAAGGGCCAGGAGGCTGCCTCATCCGCCAGCTGTGCTCATATCTAGCTAACTACAGTTTCTTTAGGTTCAGTCCGACAAACCCTGCAGCCAGGATGAACCTCCTGCTCCTTCCCAGCTCCTCCACCAAGCCCACACGCTCTGCCCAACTGTGGCCCTTAAAACGCTACTGGCTGGCGTTGGAGCATGAGCTGAGAAGCTGCCTTCCAAAGTGCTCTCCTTACTACCTCTCGGACGTCCCTGCTCCGTCTTCCTCCCCTCTCCATTCCACCTTCCGCTTGACAGGCCCAGAAATCCCAGTAGCTTCCTCCCAGCGATCCCCTGGGAGAAGCTGGCCAGGCTGGGGGAGAGGAGGGGTAGCAGATTGTCAGCATCACTCTCTTCCAGGGATTTTTGGTCCAAAGGGGTAAATAGAAAGTCTTCATGCTCTGGTCAGCATTTTTGAAGCTATAATCTAAAAGATTGACCATGTAACTTAGGCGAAAGGATGTATTTTCTTATGGTTTTGGATTCAGTCCGTGTGAGATGGGGCCGTGGCTTCAGGGCATGGAGAGAGGGTGAGCCCAGGGTCTGTGTTCCTCACGTCGGGGAGGAGGAACCTTTTATATAATCCCAAGGCTGCGCCCCAGGAACCCAGCTCCAGCCACATTCTGCTGGCCCGGGTCACCACCCAGGTAAATTCATCGTAATGGATTTATTCACTGCTGGGATTACAACCCTGGTAACTCAATTACGTCAGCTCCAAACATTAATAAATGAGCTCTTTATGGCGCATTTTATATCTAACTATGACACCCCCGTAGAAGACCGGCCAGCTGTTTTCCCACTCCACACCGTGGTCCACACCGTGGTTCACACTGTGGTCAGCGTTCCCTGCTGATAATGGTTGCTTCCATGAGCTCCTTGGACTGTTTTTAAGGAATTAAGGAACTTCTTTGTCGCTTAGCTCTTCAACCATGGATGGTAATTAATGATGCTTTACTCTTTGAAGCATTTTGTGGATTAGGAAATACTTTCATGTGTCCTATTCACCTCTCATGAGGACCTGGTGGGCAAAGATTTCTTACTCTCTGTTTTGCAATGAGAATACTTTGACTCGGAACAAGTTAGAGACTCGCCTCTAGTTAGACTAGCCTCTAGTTGGTCAATGACCTGGTACAAACCAAGGACTCTGGAGGGGTTCTGTCGCCAGAGAAAACTACAAAGACTGCTCAGCATGGTAGTTCTTGCCAAGAAGTTTAAAATAAAAGTGGAAATTTAACAGATCTGACTTTTCTTTTCCACTTGTTCCTCATATATTAAATATGTTATTTAATCAGTTACCGCAGCTGCCTCTCAACAGCAGGAAGTTAACCTTTATGTGGAATCAATTTTAATATTTTATCATCCCAGACCTGGCACCAAAAGATGATTTTGTAAATCATTTCATTTACTACATCTTAATTTTCTTTTCCATGAGATGGAAATTAACATATTAATCACCGCTAAGATTTATTTGAGTATTTATTATTTACAAGGCGCTGCTCTGTGTGCTTTTACATGATTACCTTCATTTGTCCTTAAAAGACTTAAAAGGCAGGAACTGATTCCCTTTTACCCCCAGCTTCTAGAAGAAAAGCATGGAGCCTTAAAAAGTTAAGGGACTTGCCCAGGGTCTCACAGCTACTGAATCAGTGGGGTCAGAATTCAAACCAAGGCCTTTCAGTGCCTGTATCTTAAAGCCCAAAGTCCTCAGCCCAGGCCAGTGTTCCACAAAAAATAAGGGCAGCCTGTAGGATCCATAGTTGCAAGGTTACACGTGTGACGATTACTGACAGGGCTGTGGGCACAGAATGCCACACACTTTTTGTTTTGGCCAGGCTAACGATTTTGGTATACTTCTAGGGGTTTAGTGTGGCTCTGGATTTGCTTCTGAAGGCAGGTACTCTTCATATTCAAAGCGAGGCCACCACGGGGAGACAGACGGATGACAGGTGCTGCTCTGCCAGCAAGAGACACGGATGACAGTGGTCCCCCAGGAGCCCCACAACTGGCCAGTGGTGAGCAAGACCCTGACTGGTGACATTTGGGAGTGGAAACCGTCAGCATGGGGACACATTTAAGTGGTCCAGATAGGGATTAAATGTACAAATCTGGCTTTGTCCACGTGCATCAGTAACTACTCAAGAAAACTACTTCAAACTGCATGGAAGTCAAGTGTCTGCAGAAGAGAAATCAGCAACCCAGCAACTCCCATAACAGAGAAAAGACTGCTGGGCTTTGATTCATTCTATTGCATTGTTTGCCAATGTGTCCAATTGCCCCAGTATTGAAAAGTAGGCCTGGTTATACACTGCTGGCTGCAGCAGGTGCCTGGCCCCCCCACTTCTGGTCTAGTTCCCTCCCTCACACTTTGGGGGACTCTGAAAGGGAGAGAGAAAAGACAAGAGTTTTTTGCGATGATTTTAACTACTATGTAGTTGAACATATTTTCTGTTCAGTTAAACACGGACCCTAGTTTTAGATGTTCTTTATAGTTGTGTTCTTTAAAAAAAAAAGGTTAAAAATAAACCTCCAAAAATAAATTCACTACCATCATTTACATAGGGAGCTTACTTCAATTTGGTTATTGTTTCCCTCCACTAAAGGGCACAAAGCAATTAGTCAGAGGGGTAATTATGCGGAGAGGAGGGACTGAGGGCCAGCGCCATTGTGCAGCCTGCTGCCTCCAAGTCTGACTCTGCCAGAAGCTAAGTGATCGTCCCCTAATGCCGCACTCGTGGGCAAGAGAGGCCCCGGGTCATGTGTAGATAAATATTGATAACATCAGTAACTTGTAACTTGAAAAGGTAAAACCCAGTTTCTATTCATGCAATTGTTTTTGAAAGATTCCGTAAGCCATTTACAGACTTGCTTAGGGAGACATACGGAGAGACATGACCGCTAGAAAACTAGAGATGAAATAAGAGAAGTCTGATGAAATAAGAGGCACGGGTCATCATGTAAGGTGTCGGTGTCACCATGGGCAAGGTACTCAACACTTTGGGTTTCTTGCCTTTTTTTTTTTTTTTTTTTTTAGATATTAGGGATTGAATCCAGGGACATTCTACTTCTGAACAACAACCCCTGCCCTTTTTATTTTTGTTTTGAAAGAGGGTCTCACTAAGTTGCTAAGAGTCTTACTACTTTCTGAGGCTGTGCTTGAACCTGCAATTCTCCTTTCTCAGCCTCCCAAGTACTGGGATTGCAGGCGTGCATCACCATGCCTGGCTTGCTTTTTGTTTTCACCGTGGTGCTGGGGATGGAACTCAGGCCTCATGCATGCTGAGTACACATTGTAACCACCGAGCCACACCCCAGCCCTGAGTCTTAAATCCCATCCATGACAAAGTGTTGCTGTGAGAGTAAATCGAAGAAACCATAAGGCGATACACCCTGCACATAGTAGGGCTTCATGTCACCTTTTTAACGAGTTAGTGGCCCAGTTACAGAGATTAAATAAATCCAGGCAACTGAGTCATAAAGTCACAACATCGTACTTGGAAAATATCAACTCTCCAATTAGGTAAAACTTCATTAAAAGGATCACAAGGCATTTATGGTCTTTAAAAAAGAGAGAAATAAAAAATTTATTACAATTGTCATAAAACCCAGGTAAATGTTCTCAAAGGTCAAAACCACAGAATATACAAGGAAAATCTGTAAGAATACCAGAACAATTTAACTGAACTGTCACAGAAAAAAAAAAAAGCTAACATCTGTAGCAAAATTTCAAGATGATGTCAAGGTCCAAACTCCAAGAAACTATGTCTTAGGCCAGTAGTAAAATCCATTCATGTTGGGCTACATGCTTAAAGATACATAAGCTGAATCTCAGTACAACTGATATTGTATGTGTTGCTGGGGAGTTTCTTCCTTGAAGTAACGCTGTGTTAAACCTTCTTGTGCAAATGATCATCCCTTAGTTCATCTTTTGTGTCAATAAGAATCTTCTAGAATTTCATCTGACCACTCTCCGCCATCCCCAGTCACTCAAGAACCCTGAGTGGACCAAGATGGTGTCCTTGTGAAGACTGAGGCTCCCAGATTCAGAAACCCCCAGGTGTGAGCCTGGGTTTCACATGTGCTAGGTGCAGGAACTTGGACAACTTACTTAGACAATGTAAGTGTCTGCCTCTTCACCTGTCAAATAGGAATAACAATAGTTTAGACCTAACGGCTCATAACTTAGATGCAATAGTGCCGGTAAAGCACAGAGAAAAGTTAAGTGTCAGTTATGTTAGCTACTGCGTCCTCCTCTCCTCCTCCTCCTCCTGGCCAACCCCGGCACCAGCAGGGAGCTGCCCACCGCAGAGCCTGCTCCGTCAAGCTCCTGTGTATTTGCTCTTCACACCAGGGACTTCAGCTTCCAGATCAAGCAACGTGTAACTCTATTAACTTAAAGGGAAATGAGGAAAAGAAAAAAATCAAACCAGAAATGATATACTTCTCTCTTTGTTCACCCATGACACCTGAAAGGGCTCATAAAAGTCAGGATAATGAGAATTAAAAATGTGTGCTAGTTGATCATTTCCTTTCTCTGTTTCTTTGATTTCACCATCACTTATTTCTATAAATTCAGAAATTAAAAAAAAAACCTACAGGTTTTCTATAGGATAGTCATCCAAAAGAGATATCATAGGTCCCAGGCAAAAGCAGAGAGCAAAGGAATTAATTAGCTTCAGTTGAGCACCAATCTATTAATACCACTATCTTCTTAATAAGCTAGGACTTCATCACGAGCTATTACTGACCATTGATATATATAACAATATTTGGATTTCACAAATCCGACCTGCTATAAGAGTAAGTCAGGTTTGATCAAGACTGTGGTATTCCAATAACATGCAGCAGAAGGGGGTCTGGAAAAATATTGGCAGGAACCTCCCACAAAATATGAAACCGACACAGAGAAGATTCAAAGGGGGTAAAATAATACCTGATCCTAGACTGAGCTGGCACCTGAGGTTCTCTCCTCTCCTCTTAGCTCCACCTTAGCGCCTCGCTGACCCCATGGAAAGTGGAGGGAAGAAGGGAAGAGAGCTGAGGGGCTCCACACCTGCCAGTGAGTTAACTTTGGTGATGGTGGGGAGAGGGCTCCTTGGCCTGCGGGCTCCCTGGACCACTGTCTCCTCTTGTCTGAATTTGGAAATTTCCTTTGAGTCTCAGGAACCCCCAGTGAGGATCAAGATAGCGTGGAGAAGAAAGAAGGTAGGGGAGCTGGAGGCCGGAAGGAGAGAAGGAGAACTTTGGGAGGAGTTGTCCTCAAGAACCCCCCATGCCTGTCGAGGAAGCAGCAAGGAGCCTAAACACTGTGAATTCTTTCATGCACAGGGAGGGCTTCCATTAGTGATCTCTGTGCAAACGTTATCCTAAAAATTGAGGAAGCAGAGAGGAATAAGACTTGGTCCCCTCCGTGAGGTAGTCATGAGCTATGGAGAAAACCAGTAACACCTACACACACACACACACACACACACACACACGCACGCACACACACGCACACACACGCACACACACACACACACACGCACACACACACACACGCATGCACACATGCAGACCCAATAATTACACAATGAGATGCACGGAACAAGTGCCAAATGTAAGATGTAATTCCAGAGGCTAGAATTCCAGTCTCCCAGTAACGATTCCAGAGGACAGAATTCCTTGGGAAGGTGTGTCAGGAAGATCACACTTTGGAGTTTGCAAAGAGACGGGCTGAAGCAAGAGCTCAGGAAGGGGGGCGGGCAGTGCTCTGAATGGAGGTAGCAGCAGAAGCCAAGACCAGAGAAGGCATGAGAGACTGAAAGATTTCATGCTACTGAGGAATAAAGAGAGAACTTGATGAGAAACACCAACGCTGGGAGACGTCTGGAAACCAAATCCCAAGTGTTAGCATTCAAGACAAGTTCTCTCCAAGAAGGGCAGCCTTCGGCCACGACTTCTCTTGTGCTCTGATGTCTCGCAGGAACGTGAAAATGTAGACAGGAGGGAGAAGAAGGCTGAACGACTCCAGCTTCACTAAAGCCACCTCTATCCTCAGTTGTAAACCAAAAGAGAATACATGGCATTTGTTCTTTCAGTTGACTTTGGTCTGAAGTTTCATCGCCTCAAGTGAATACTCTACCATGTAATTTCCTAAAGTTGCAAGGCAAATGTCTAAAGGCAGATAAAAAACAGGCCCTTTGGGTTTTTTGTTTGTTTGTTTGCTAAGCTTAACCTTAAGGCTGAAAAAGAGAAAAAATCTTCCTTCACATCTGTACACCTGGATTCACGCACTACCAGGGCTGTCCTGCTAATTGTGTTTTCTTACAGCAAGATGCACAGCTCCGTAACAACCTGGGAGTGAGTTCACGCCCACACCGAGGAGGGGTTGGGTTTCAGGTCTGCCCCTTCAGGATCCAGGATAAAAGCAGCGCTCAGTCCCAAGCAGAGTCTCCAATTACTGGGAAAGAGCAAACCTTGCTGAGAAAGAAGGAGCTGCAGGACCCCCACTGCCCCAGCTCTGAGATCACCCGACCGCTCCACTCCGCCTCTTCCTCTCCGTCTCCCTCCTCCTCCTGCTCCAGTCCCTACTGCTCCCTGTTCTCAGCCCCCTGTCCACCCCATGGTTAAAAGAGCAGCTTCCAAACAGGGACATCACATTCTCATGGAATTAAGTGCGCCGACATTTTTACATCTGTCAGTTCTTGCAAAGTCTCCCCCAAAGGACTGAAAAAGACCTGACAACAATCTTTTTCCTTGTGGCAAATAAGTGAGAGTGTGCGGCGGGTCATGTCCAACATATAGTGGCTCCAGGCACCGGACACCCTGGAGTCACGCTGTACCGGGGCTGAACCCTCTCTGCCACCCCACTGTGCTATTGTGATCACTTTATGGATGAGAAAAATGAGACAGAGAAAAGTACGAGGCTTGCCCAGGGTTCAGAGCTGGTAAGTGGTAGAGCCAGATTTAACTCTTGGCAGTCTCTCAGGGGAACCCGGGGCCCCTACCACTGT
The DNA here is from genome assembly GCA_004027655.1 of Graphiurus murinus. Classification (NCBI taxonomy): domain Eukaryota; kingdom Metazoa; phylum Chordata; class Mammalia; order Rodentia; family Gliridae; genus Graphiurus; species Graphiurus murinus. Next base: position 2,218 of record PVLC010049895.1, on the reverse strand, counting down.
ACCCTAAAGCCTCCCGGCACAAATGTACGCAGAAAATTGCCTGTACGTGGAACATGGAGCAAATGTCACCACCAAGCCTCTTGAATGCAAACTGCTCAAATGGATAAACGTGGATTAGCGTGCTGTCAAGTGTCCTCACTGAAGCTTGCCCTGGTATATACAGAATATCCAAGCCAGGTGACGGTGGTGAGGACACGTGTCCATGGACTCGGTTTGCTTCTTGTGCCCACACACCAGCGCATCAGCCCTGAGCATCTCAACTACAGTACGTCGTCTCTTTTGACCTTGAGCAGCAGGAAGAGCCTTCCAGCTATGATTGTTCTTGAACCACCAGACTCCCGATCCCAGCTTGCACAACGCACCCTGCCCTGCTGCCACGTGCGCCCTGGTGTACTAAGCCACAGCACTAAGTACTCCTCTGTGCCCATTCTTTTCCTGCAAAGAGTTTGGTTGTCCGCTGCAGCACAGTGCCCACGAGGCTGTGTGAAATGTAGCGAGGGAAGGTTCTCCAGCACATGACACAGGATTCTAGTACCCAGCCCCGTTCCAGAGCCCTCAGGGACTCGCACTGCCCCCGAGGAGGAGCTGGGGGTGCAGAAACAAAAGCCTCCCACCTCGCTTCCATTTGTAAGAAGACTGAGTTAGTGTTGCCCGGGAAACAGCACCTAAGTTTCCTGGTAAATTTACTCTCGGCTTTTGTATCACAACCCTCAGAGCCCGAAACTCAAGAAAGGAAGAGAACAGCAGTACTTTTATTAAAAGCTCTTAGAGTGCATATTTCCCAGGTAACGGTAATCCACGGGAGGAGAGAGTTGGGCAAATCTCGCCAAAGGGGAGTTTGGATGCTGCTTCCTCATCTTGTGGAGGCTTCTAGAAATGCCCTTGTGCTGAAGCAAGGAGCCGGGGCACAGGGAAGAGCAGCGGCACCCCTGAGTTCTCCTCCTGCCCCTGCAGAAGATCAAACCCAGCACCAGCAGAGAAGCTGCTGATCGTGCAGTCAAGAGCAATTGCATAAGGAATTGGAGTCAGGTCATTGTCAAGCAAAACCTAACTCATTCATTCATATTCTTACAATGGTGATATTAAAGCAAGGGAGGGGGAATGTGTCAAGAAAGAACGGTTCTGGAGAATACACAGAAAGTCCAAGAGTATAATCAGAAAGAAATAGCAGAAATACTATACCCGAATATTTTGATTAAAACAAATTACTCCCCCATACAGAATATTCTTAGAAATCAAGTAAGATGGCCCATCCTGGGGATGCTGGCCGATCTTTCTCTGGTCTCCCTAGAGTTTGATCAATGATCTTAAACACAAACTAGCCACCCTGGTTAGTCTAGAAGGGAGGCTCAGTCCTCGTAAGAGTGACTTCTTATGTAATTTGAACCAGCTACCGCCATGGTTGAATGTCCAATTTGCCAAGTACTCTGTTCAGCTCTAAATACGCATTATGGTACCTGAGGGTTGAGGGCCAGTCAACTAACTGGTATCAAGTTGATTATGTTGGGCACCATTCTGCATCGAAAGGGAAACAAGTTAACCACACTAGAAGAGAGTAATTACGGGTTTCATACATCTGAAGAGAGACTAGTTAGCAGGTAACATTTTAATCACTTTGGAATGGCTTTTCCTTTCAGGATGTCGGGGAAAGAGAGGGAAGTACCTTTGCAAAGGACAACTGGCCAAGGAGTGGCTGCTGTCACAGCGTCTAATTTGAAACTGCTCTGTTAATAATTACTGGAGTGGAGTTTCTTCCAGTAATTTTTCCATTTGATATTCCTAGCTATTAAATTTAAAATGACCTTCATGCACAGGCAGATATCACAAGCTAATGAGGAGGGTGATCCTGCAGAGGCCGGCAGGAATGAGTCACCGCCTCACTCACAAAGTCATTACGCACCTGCTGCGGAGTGTTTTCTGATGCCATTAAACACGGCCACGCCCTTCCCGCCCACTGCAAGAGGGAGTTATTACTTTTTTTTTTTTTTTTGATTCTGTATTCTACCATAGTAATCAGTGTAGTATTGTCTTGGGGGTTATTTTGTTTACCAGAACCAAACCAATAGGAGCCAGTCGAGCCTGAGCTGCAGGTGGACAATAGAATTAAATATGTTATTAGATATAGAAGACAAGAAGAAATCAGAAATCAAGAGCAAGAGCCAGGAAGGAAAATTTACCCATGTAGTAACTAGAACCTGAAGCAAAGAGAGGGTTCATA
>PVLC010049894.1:0-10288 GCA_004027655.1 Graphiurus murinus | reverse complement strand
AGTATTTCACTCAAAAAACATTTAGGACTCAGGAAAACATATTTAACTGTAAATCTAGGATTTTAATTGTATTCACAATGCTTTTATTTTCTATTTCGATCTAAATATTCTGCCATTAGTGGCAGTATTTATGAGTTCATTCTCTTCTAAAAAGGTAAAATCATTAGTCTCCTAAGTTATCTTTTTCCTTTTATCTACTATTCTCAAGAGCTAAAGAATTTCAAGGCCCCTTTCCCTAAGAGGGCGTGGGGGAATGAAAACAATCGCTCCTGCTCCTCTCTCAAACTTCCCAAACACAACCCATCGCAGAATAGGAAAGAAGAGCGGAGCAAAGTGGAACATGTTCTGACAGGCAGCCGGGTGCACAGAAATGGGACTAAAGCTCCAGCTTGAGACAAGGAATCAGTTACCAGGTTTGGAAGAATCTGGGCTGTTTGCCAAAAAAGAACATCTCCCAAGACCCGGAAATTGACTGGTGCTAAGGAACTGGAGATAGAGTGACAAGCAGGGAAAGAGGCCCGACCCTTAGGGACTGCTTGAAACACGCCAAGAATGCAAGAGAAACGTCAGGCAGCCAAGACCGGCTGCGGTCAGAGAAACTAGCAGGGCCGACTCGCGGCTCCGCGGGCTGCCTCCCGGGTCAGACTGTCCGAGGGGAGACCGAGCCCAAAGGCTGCTCGCGCAAAGGAAACAGAGCCCGGAAGCCAGAGGTGGACCGGCTCTCCAAAGTCGGAGTCGGAACCTCAAGTCCGTAACCGCCGCCACAAGCCCGGAACCGGCTTGAGGGCGGGCCTGGGGGCGGGGCCAGAGCTCCTTCCCCGCCCCTAGCAGTGACCGCCCGCGCCCCCAGTGCGCCTGCGTGGGGTGAGGCCCGACTCTATTTGGCTATTAAGCGTGCGGCGGCGGCGACGACGTTCTGTACCCGGCATGCTGTGCGGGCGCGGCGGCCCTACGTCTATCCCCTTCCCAACCCTGTCCCTTCTCCCCCTCCCGCCGCGGCCCCCCCTTTCCCTAAAGTGAGTGAGTGAGACGGGCAGATGGAGGAGGGACTGTAATGGCGGCGGCCGGCGGCTCCCTGCTCTGACCCACGGCTGGCACACGGCAACGACCCCCTCCCCGCCCCTCTCCCGGCAGGCCTGAGCCCCGCCGTCGGCGCGGGGCCAACCTCCCCGGCCCTTCCCCCGGCTGTCGGCGTCTCGCCCTGCGCCCCGGCCGGGGCCCCCACACACAATGGACGAGCTTGCCGGCGGCGGTGGCGGCCCGGGGATGGCGGCCCCTCCCCGGCAGCAGCAGGGACCCGGGGGGAACCTAAGTCTTTCTCCGGGAGGGAATGGAGCGGCGGGCGGCGGAGGTCCTCCGGCCTCGGAAGGAGCGGGTCCCCCGGCAGGCCCGGAACTGTCCCGGCCACAGCAGTACACCATCCCGGGGATCCTGCACTACATCCAGCACGAGTGGGCTCGGTTCGAGATGGAGCGGGCGCACTGGGAGGTGGAGCGGGCCGAACTGCAGGTACCTGGCCGGGGTCGGGGTGCGGGACGGCTGCCGCCGCGGCGGGGCTCCGGGCTGGGGGGGTGGGGCCGGGGCTCCCCTCGGCCGGAGTCCGCGTCCTGGAAACCTACCTGTGCAGCTCGGGGGGTGACGATCCTGGCGACGGCTCTTCCTAGAGTCCCCCTCCCCCTTTCCCGCAGAAGCTTGTTCCCCAACCCTCACTGGCTACGCGGTGCGGGCTTCCTCGGGGCAGCCATTTTGGCTTTTAGTATGGCGTCTGCGGGGGCTCCTCCGGAGGCGGCCTTCCCTGGCCTCCGGGGTTTGGGGCCGTGCTCCTCTCTGTGAGAGTCCGGCGTTGGGCAGCTGGGTACTGAGTTGGCTCGTATTTATTCCTTTTGAAATTGAGAACCGGAGGTAATGGACTGGGATGGACATCTTACCATCTTTTCCCGGACCACCCCCCTTTTCCGATTTGGCCTGTCTGGTCCCCCTCCCCCGCAACTTGGTACGCGGTTGCCCTTTGACAGCCACACGTCTTTCTAGGGCTACTACCAGGCACAATAGCTTGCTACTGACCTGGGAAGTTTTCACTTCCCACTGTCAACTCTTACGCACCTACTTACCTGGGATGCTGCTTAACTCATTTGGATTCTCTTTAGTTCTTCTTTACTTGGTGACTCATCAAACTTTTAAAACTGATTTTGTGTGTATGTGTGAATACATTTCACTAGACCTACCCTCCCAGTCACTTTCATTAATTTTTGTACAAAGTCAAGCCAGACTGTTGTATTTGATATTAGTTCTAAGTAAAACGTACTTGTCTCACGATACTAATTCTTGAAGCAAAGTTAAATGTCCTCGGGACCCTTCATAGTTGAGCCTGACTAGTTCTTCTTAATGTGAAGCTTTGATAGGCTACAATTCCTGACTTTTGGAAGATATTACTAATTTAGGGCTCATGTCTTGGATTTCAAAATTGCTGCATCCCTTTGAAAGGATTATTTAACTTTTTTGGATGTTTGTATTTATTTTTAAATGTCTGCTCAGGGCGAATTTAGCATGCATCTAAATTGTGTTGCACCTGTTCTTTTTCATAGCGATATATATTTAGGATGTAAGCAGTATTCTTCATTGCCTCTGGGAAACAGTTAAGAAAATGTGTTGAAAGAAGGAAGATTGTATTAATGTAGAAAGGGTGTCCTTACCTCAAGTAAATGTGAATCTTCAGTTTGTTTTTTTGTTGTTGTTTTTTTGTGGTACTGGGAATTAAGTCCAGGGGCATGTACTAAACTCCAAGCCACATCTCCAGCCCTATTGAAACAGAATCTCACTAAGTTGCTGAGGCTGGCTGCGAACCTGGGATCCTCCTGTCTCAGCCTCCCAAGTACTGGAATTACAAGCATGTGCCACCATGCCGGTCTTCAGTTTGGTTTTGAATTAGTAAACTTTTGACTCTACAAAGTGGATGAAGTTGACCTTTGTATGTGTGTGCATATGGTATTGCTCTTTGTGTGTGTGTGTGTGTGTGTGTGTGTGTGTGTGTGTGTGTGTTACTAGGGATTGAACTTAAAGGTATTCTGCCTTTGAGTTATACCTCCAGCCCAATTTTATTTATTTGGAAATAGAGTCTCATTAGGTTGGCAAGAATCTCACTACTTGCTGAGGCTGTCTTCTAATCTGCCATCCTCCTGTCTCAGCCTCCCAAGTACTGGAATTACAAGCTTGTCCCACCACACCCAGCCGTGCATATGGTAGTGGACATTGAACCCCAGGACATTCTACCTCTGAGCTACCAACCCTAAGTGTATTTTATCTTGAAACAGGGTCTTGAAACTAGGTTTCAAGTTTATCTTGAAACTAGGTTGCTGAGAATCTCACTGAGTTGCTGTGGTTGGTCTTGAACCTGCCATACTCCTGTCTTAGCCTCCCAAGTACTGGAATAACAGGCATGTATAACAGCACCCGGCTTAAAGAAAAACTTTTAAAAAGTAAGAATACAGCCGAGTGTGGTGGCGCCATGCTTGTAATCCCAGTACTTGGGAGGCTGAGACAGGAGGAACGGGGTTCTTGTCCAGCCGAAGCTACTTAGTGAGACCTTGTTTCAAAATAAAGGCTAAAACAATAGGGCTGGGGATGTAGCTTGGAGGTAGAATGCCCCTGGATTTAATCCCCAGTACCGCAAAAGAAAGAAAAAGTAAGAATACATATATATTTTATATATTTTGGCACTTTGAGTCAATTAAGTGTTTTAGAATTGTGTTGTGCCATCTTATTGGGCTTTAAAAAGTATAATTTTCAAAAGGCTTAGTGCAAAATTGCCTGTGGCTTCTTTTAGTTTGCATACAGTCTGCTTTAAAATACTTGGGATTTGTTAGAGTTCCATTGGCATACAACTTTCTTGTATACTATGCTGCAAACTAAATTTTCTTGAGAGTACAGTGAAGGAAGTTAGTAAAGCATTTATTTTAAAAAGTGGCATTCAGGCTTGGGCCCACTAAATACTTCACCAGTTCCTGATGTTTTTTTTTTTTTTTTTTGGTACTGGGGATTGAACTCAGGAGCATTCTACCTCTGAGCTACACTCCCAGCCCTATTTTTTATTCTTTATTTTGAAACCAAGTCTCACTAAGTTGCAGAGTGCCTCACTAGGTAGCTGAGGCTGGCCGTGAACCCGGATCCTCCGGTCTCAGCCTCCCGAATGCTGGGATTACAAGCATGCGCCGCCACCACGCCTGGCTAGTTCTGATGTTTTTGACCTTTGTACTATTGTACATAAGTTTTGATTTTAACACTTTCTTTTTTTTTTTTTTTTTTTTTGCAGTATTGGGGATTGAACTCAGGGGCATTCTACCTCCGAGCTATACCCCCAGCCCTATTTTTTATTCTTTATTTTGAAACCGAGTCTCACTAAGTTGCAGAGTGCCTCACTAGGTAGCTGAGGCTGGTTGCGAACCTGGATCCTCCGGTCTCAGCCTCCTGAATGCTAGGATTACAAGCGTGTGCCACCACGCCTGGCTAATTTTAACACTTTCAAAGTTAGTAATTGCATTTATCACTTCTAAGTTTCACTAATGTTAGTAGCTAAGAAAATATCTTACCTTTATCTGAGTTAATAAAACCTTTACCTTAATGAAACCTGTAATGTCTGCTCTTTACCTTGTTTTCCCTTCTGCTTCTTTCAACAGCAACATATAAGTACTTGTGTGTGTGTGTGTGTGTGTGTGTGTGTGTAGAGGGGGAGGGTACGGGGGATTGAACCCAGGGGCATTCTACCTCCGAGCTATACTTCCAGTCCTATTTTTTATTCTTTATTTTGAAACAGTCTCACTAAGTTGCAGAGAATCTAAGTAGCTAAGGCTGGACGTGAACCTGGATCCTCTAGTCTCAGCCTCCTTACTACTGGGATTACAAGCTTGTGCCACCACACCTGGCCAACATATAAATACTTTAAGGAAAATTCCTTTTGCTTGTTTGCTTTCAGTTGATCTACTATTAGTTTGGTATTTTTTTTTTTTTTTTAATGGTACTGGAGATTGAACCTAGGGGCATTCTACCTCCAGGCTATGCCCCCAATCCTATGTTTTATTCTTTATTTTGATACGGGGTCTCACCAAGTTGTGGATGGCCTCACTCACCTGAGGCTGGCTGAGAATTTGGATCCTCTGGTCTCAGCCTCCCAAGTACTGGGATTACAAGTGTGCGCCACCAGGACCGGCTTGGTTTGGTAGTTCTGATATAGCCATTTAGTGTTTTTGTTTTGAAGAGGTATTGATAAAGTGTTTCTGGACTCATTTTTTTTTTTCCCAGGGACTTTAATCATTTCATACTGATCTTTTGGAATTAATGTTCATGATTGTGTGTGTGCTGTCTCTCTCTCTCTCTCTTTCTTTCTTTTTTTTTTTTTTTTTTTTGTGGTTCTGGAGATGGGAGCCAGGGACATTCTTCCTCCGAGCTACACCCCTAGCCCAATTCTTTTAGTTTGAAACAGGGTCTCACTAAGTTGCTGAGGCTGACCACAAACCTGTGATCCTCCTGTCTCAGTCTCCCAAGTACTGGGATTAAAAGTGTGTTCCAGCCGGGCGTGGTGGCACACTCTTGTAATCCCAGCATTCGGGAGGCTGAGACCGGAGGGTCCCGGTTCGTGGCCAGCCTCAGCTACCTAGTGAGGTACTCCACAACTTAGTGAGACTCGGTTTCAAAATAAAGAATAAAAAATGGGGCTGGAGGTGTAGCTCGGAGGTAGAATGCCCCTGAGTTCAATCCCCAGTACCGAAAAAAAAAAAAAAAAAAATAGGGCTGGTTGTGTAGCTCAGAGGTAGAACGCTCCTGAGTTCAATCCCTAGTACCGCAAAATAAATAAATAAATAAATAAAATGTATGTGTTAAAGCCGGGTGTGGTGGCTCCTGTTTGTAGTCCCAGTACTTGGGAGGCTGAGACAGGAGAATCACAGGTTTTCGGCCAGCCTCAGCTACTTAGTGAGACCCTGTTTCCAAATAAAGAATAAAAAATAGGGCTGGGGGTGTAGCTCGGAGATAGAATGCCCCTGGGTTCAATCTCCAGTACAGCAAAAATAAATAAATGAAAATAAAATGTATGTGTTGTATTATGTAAAATGTACTTGCAAAAATGTATGTGCTGTGATTTTAGTGAAACATCAATGAATTTAAATAGAAACTTAATTTTTATTAATTTTTTGCGGTACTGGAGATTGAACTCAGGGGCATTCTACCTCCGAGCTATACCCCCAGCCCTATTTTTTATTCTTTATTTTGAAGCTGGGTCTCACTAAGTTGTGGAGGGTCTCACTAGGTAGCTGAGGCTGGCCTTGAACCCGGATCCTCTGGTCTCAACCTCCCGAATGCTGGGATTACAAGCTTGCGCCACCACGCCCGGCTTCAGAAACTTAATTTTTAATAAGAATAGCATTGAAATAAGATACCATATCATTGTTATATAGTCTTGGGTGCACTGATCATCTCCTCTTCCTCCTCCTCTTCATCTTCTCTTGTTCTTCTTATTATTGATAAGATCTGGCCATGTTGTTCAGACTGGATGAGAAATCCTGGGCTCAAGTGAACCTCTTACCTTATTCTTAAAAGTGTCTGGGACTATAAGCATGTTACCACCATGCCTAACTCATCTACAATATTTTGAAGTGTCGATTATTGAAATTATTTAATTATGAATGTGAAAAAGTTAAGATAGAACTCACTTTGATGTAAAATTTCAATATGGAATAGTTTCTTTTCTAGCTTTGGAAAAATGTTACAGTTGAATTTTGGGGTACGATTCTATTCTCTGTGTAAGGAATTTGGGGTAAAAGTATGTCTTAGAAACTTGGAACTAAGCTGGGTGTGGTGGCGCAAACTAGTAATCCTAATATTCAGGAGGCTGAGATAGGAGGATTGCAGGTTTGTGGCAAGCCTCAGCTACTTTGTGATGCCCTCTGTAACTTAGTGAGACCCTATTTCAAAATAAAAGATAAAAAATAGAGCTATGGAGTTAGAATGCCCCTGGGTTCAATCACCGGTGCCACCTAAAAAAAAAAAGAAGAAAGAAAAAGAAACTTGGAACTAAACCAGCAGATCATGTCTTAAAGTTCTGTCTATCTGTCTGTCTCTCTCTCTTTTTGGGGTCTAAGGATTGAACCCAGGGACATTTTACCTCTAGGCCACCCCCCCCCCTTTGTGATACCTTGGAGTTACATCTCTCACCCTATTTTATATTTATTTTGAAACAGGGTCTCACTAAATTGCTGAGGCTGTCCTTGAACTTATGATCTATTTCAGCCTCTCAAGTCCTGGGATTACAGAACATGTACCACCATGCCTGATTAAAGCTCTTATTTCTGATGCTTCTTTACCTTGGTCTATAGTATAGTTAGTAAGGTTCTAGAACGGTGGTTCCTTAACAGGAGTGTCAGTCAGAATCACTTGTGGAGCTGGGCTTGGTGGTGCATGCTTGTAATCCCAGCATTTGGGAGGCTGAGACCAGAGGACCTAGGTTCTCAGCCAGCCTCAGCTACCTAGTGAGGCACTCTGCAACTTAGTGAGACCCTGTTTCAAAATAAAGAACAGAAAATAGGGCTGGGAGTGTAGCTCGGAGGTAGAATGCTCCTGAGTTCAATCCCCAGTACCGCAAAAAAAAAAAAAAAAAAAAAAAAAAAAAAAAGAACCACTTGTGGAACTTTGTAAAATATGTAGGTCTTTGTGTTATCCTCCAAAGATTTGATTTGGCCTAAGGCTTGAAACAAATGTACTATTCATGAGTTTGGCAATTCATGTGATATAAAAATGATAACTGCCATTTAATCTGCACTATGAGGTAGGTATTATCCCTATTTACAGATGAGACAAATTTAGATGTGTTAAATAACTTTCTCAAGGTCTTCCAGCTGTAAAATATTGCAGCTGAGGTCTGAAATCAGGTTTGTCTGATTCCAAAGACTGAATTATTATTACTCTTAAAACCACTATGTCATACTGTCTTCACTTTTTTTTTTTCCCCCCTTTGTGAAACTGGGGATTGAACTCAGGGTCTTGTGCATGCTGGGCAGGTCCTCTACCACTAAAATATAACCCCAGCCCCTTAGCATTTTTTATAGAAATATAACTTGACATAAAATTCTGTCTAGTATTATGTGGCATGCACCACCTGAATACATTTCAACAAAGTTTTTTTTTTTTTTTTGCGGTACTGGGGATTGAACTCAGAGGCATTCTACCTCCGAGCTATACCCCCAGCCCTATTTTTTATTCTTTATTTTGAAACCGGGTCTCACTAAGTTGCGGAGTGCCTCACTTAGGTAGCTGAGGCTGGCCGCGAACCCAGATCCTCCGGTCTCAGCCTCCCAAATGCTGGGATTATAAGCGTGCGCCACCACGCCCGGCTTCAACAAAGTTTTTTTGAGCCTCTATGATGTACCAGACTTAGTTTATGCATGTGACAAATAAGTCCTTATATTTTCCTCTATACTTGGTACATAATAAATATATCCAACAACCAGATGTTGTGACTCATGCCTGTAGTCTCAGTACTTGGGAGACTGAGACAGGAGGATCACAGGTTCAGGACCAGCCTCAGCAAGAGACTGAGACTGACAGCAAGACTTTTAGCAACCTAGTGAGATCCTGTTTCAAAACAAAAATTTAATGGGGGTTGGGAGTATAGCTCAGAGGTAGAATGCCTCTGGATTCCACCTCCAGTACCCCACCTCCACAAAGTACTTCTATATACAAAATCGTTGCTTGCCAACTAGCAGACATGTGTATAGCTAACAAAAATGTGAATAAAAATATAACATCCCAAGCCTAGTGTGGTGGTGCACACTTGTAATCCCAGTACTTGGGATGCTGAGACTGGAGGATCGCAGGTTTGTGGCCAGCCTCAGCTTCTTAGGCCCTCTGCAACTTAGTGAGACCCTGTTTAAAAATAAAGAATAAAAAATAGGACTGGGGGTGTAGCTCAAAGGTAGAATGCCCCTGGGTTCAATCCCCAGTACTGCAAAAATAAATAAGTGAATATAAATAAAAAATTTATATACATACATATAAAACATCCCTAATACATTGGAAATTGGAGGTTATATTCTGAAACTACAAATATAAAAACTTTAATTTGTGTTTGCATGTTCTGGTGTACAGATTGATCATAGCATGACATATACTGCTGCCTAAAGATCCTTAGGATGAGACTTAGACATCATTTAACCATTTTAAGGGGAAGAGGGATTGTTTCCCTTATACTCTTATTGTCAGGGTTTTCAAAGGCTGCTCTAGAACAATGATTTGCAAATTCTAGTGCTTTTCCCATGACAAGATTTTTTTTTTTCCCCCCGGTACTGGGGATTGAACTCAGGGGCATTCTGCATTCTACCTATGAGCTACACCCCTAGTCCTATTTTTTATTCTTTATTTTGAATCAGGGTCTAAGTTACAGACCGTCTCACTAATTAAATTAGCTGCGAATCTAGATCCTCAGGTCTCAGCCTCCCGAGTGCTGGGATTACAAGCCTGTGCCACCACGCCTGGCTCAAACTTAAAAGAATTAAGAGTCTACCATGTCCCAGTACTTGGGAAGCTAAGACTGGAGGATCCAGGTTTGCAGCCAGCCTCAGCTATTAGGTGAGGCCTTCTGCAACTTAATGAGACCCTGTTTCAAAATAAAGAATAAAAAATAGGTCTAGGGGTGTAGCTCAGGTAGAATGCCCCTGGGTTCAATCCCCAGTATCTCTCTCTCTCTCTCTCTCTCTCTCTCTCTCTCACACACACACACACACACACACACACACACACACGAGTCTACCACCTTAGGTCAGCCCTATTTCTTTTTGAAGCCCTAGAAAAAAGTTGACCATTGATCTAAAATTTTCTTTATTCTCCTCCCTTTTACTCATTAACCTCATTCTATAGCCTGCCATTTTGCTCTACTTTCCCTTAATTCCTTCTGAACACTTTGTAGAAAACTTTTTTCTTCTGATTTAACCTTCAAATTGCCAAGCCCTGTGGCCTGACACATCATATGCACTTAACCTACACTTTTTGCTATTGACTATTTCTTTCTCAAAATCCTTTACTTTGGCTTCCACTCTTTTATTCCCTGTTTTCCTTTTGGTCCATCTACTTTTTGTAATATATTTCCTTTGTTTTTCTGTTGTTACCAGGAGTTCTCTTATGTTTTCACTGTGTATTTCATTCTTTTTTTTTTTTTTTTTTTTTGCGGTACTGGAGATTGAACTCAGGGGCATTCTACCTCCGAGCTATACCCCCAGCCCTATTTTTTATTCTTTATTTTGAAACC
>PVLC010049893.1:0-10897 GCA_004027655.1 Graphiurus murinus | reverse complement strand
AAGGATTCAAATCCCCTTTGAAGCATGATTGTGCCCAGTCTTCAAAAGTAACAAGGTACTTATCAAAATTATCTTCATTTTCAAGATGCCAAACCTGAGTCCATACAGTCAAATATCAGCTTCAGCTGAATAAAACTGCAACTCAATTTCATCTTTTCATATATGTAATTACTGTAATTATTATCATTCAATGGCATTTCTGATGCCAACAGGGCCCACAGTGCAGAATTTATCCAGCATCTGAAATGCAGCCAACAGTAAGGGCAACCGTGTTTAATAAAAAATAATCCTGTGACCACAGCACTCCCTTGTGAAAACCTCAAAATAAATCCCAAATTTATTCATAATGGAAATAAATTACCAAATCCAAGGTACAAAATTATTTCCATGCTGCTCCAATGAATATGCACAAATGCCTTGCCAGCTTCTGACTTTTCATCCTACTGGTGTTTTTAAAAGAATAGCTTTTATCTGTCCCTATGAAAGACTATAAGCAGGTATTATCACTTTCAAAACTTGCTCAATTTTAAAACTCTCTGATCGCATGTACTTACTTTCTCAATTAGTAGATGTTTGTCACCTTGAAAAATTTCTCACTGATCTTATTTTATAGCCAATGATACGCATATATAAAGAGATAGAGATAGATATCTATGTCACCTCTCTCACCGACTAGACTGTTAAGCTGCTTATGTATCCTAACTGCAGCCAGGGTCTTCCTGTGTGTGTTAGTTTACTTGACCACAAAATAGAACAGACAAGGTGGCTTAAACAACAGAAATGTGCTTTATCATAGTTCTAGAGACTCAACATCCAAGATCAATGTGTTGGCAGGTTTGGTTTCTTCTGAGATCTCTTTCCTTGGCTTGTAGATGCCTTCTCACCATGACCCCATGTGATCATTCCTGTGTCTACCTGTGTGTTTCCTAATCCTTCTTTTTCTTTCTCTCTCTCTCACTTTTTTTTTTTTTTTTTTTTTTTGGTATTTCTGAGCTATACCCCCAGTCCTTTTTTTTCTTTTATATTTTTGAGACAGGGTCTCACTCTCACTAAGTTGCTAAAGATCTCACTAAGTTGCTAAGGCTGGCCTCAAACCTGCAATCCTCCTGTCTCAGCCTCCCAAGTACTGAGATTACAAGTGTACACCACCTCTTCCAGCCTAATCACCTCTTTTAATAAAGTCGCCAGACACAATGGATGAGAGTCCACCCTTATGCTCTTACAACCTCATTTCACCTTAACTACCTCTTTAAAGCCCTTTCTCCAAACGAAGTCATGTTCTGAGCTACTAGGGGTTAAAACTTCAACCTACACATTTTGGGGGAGTGATGATTCAGCCCCTTAATATTGTATCTTTCAGGGAGGTAACTACTAGGGTGCGCTGATGGAGAGGCTGCCACAACTGCATGTTGCTTGGTGACTCAGTGTAAATGCATCAGCTACCTCCGAGTAGATGGGAAAGCAATGGAGATCTTGAGAAATCACCCCCTATCCTTACACTTCCTACCTCTGTCTATATGCTGGTGCCATGCACAATTCCAAAGGGAAGCAAGGCCTGCTGTGCTCAGGGAACATCCCTGGAGTACAAAGCAATGATGAGGCTTTAAAGCAGGCCAGGTGGGTAGGTCAGAGAACAAGAGAACAGACACCACTGTGATAGGGTGGAAAGGCGTCTCTATTGTCTATATAGCAGAAGTGCTGTCGTTGCTAGGGTTTTCCCCTAATTATTTAAAGTTTCACAACTGGAGTGCTAGTTGACATGGGAGAAACCCATATTGAACTTCCAACTCCATCTCTTATCATGTGCACGAATTTAAGCACATTGCTAAATCTCTAATCCTCATCTTCCTCATCTGTAAAAAAGATGGACAGCAGCTTTGCTGTAAGAATTAAATATGCTATTTTTTTAATATGCTAATTCACTAAAAGTGCACTGACAATAAGGGCATCCAACTAATGTTAGTTTCTTTCCCTTCTTTATTCCCTTCTCTACCAAGGCACAATTTTCTCATAAAAGTGCAAGCTGGCTAGATCATTCAATGACCTTATTTCTCTTTGCTGCAGCATATCTCAACCTATAAAATCCGCATACCCCAAAAATAATAATAATAACATACACTTTTGATCATACAAAGGTTGACTTTTCTACATATTTTGTTGACATTTACAGCCTTGACCTCTAAGATGTGTTGGAATATTAAAAGGACAAATAATGCACAAATATTCCCCAAACTCTCTCTCTAAGCCACAGAGAACACTGAGGAGCTCACATGTCCGTGCATGTGTGACTGTGGGGTGTTTCAGAGAGAAATTTTCATTTGCTGCAATCTGGCTACTTAGTCCCCACTGTAAGAATTAAATTATTCCCAGAGGTCACAGACAAGTCAAGTTGGCTCTTTTATTTAAAGGAACATGACACACACTGGAGCCCCAAACAGAAAACTGAGGAGAGAAGAAATTGGATAGCTAAGCAAATCACTAAAGTTCTTGCCAATGACCCCAGGCACCACCTGATTAGTTTTCGAGAAGAAATGCAAATGACACATCTATGTGTTTTGTGATTTATCAGTAACCTCACTTGCTTGGTGCTTGCTAAGCCTCTGCCTTTGACTGCGTGGACCCAGCACTGGCAAGGGCAGGGAGGAAGTGAAAGAGGCACGGTTCAGACTTCCTGCGCTTCTTAGTCTGTCTGCATCCCGGCAGACTTGTTTAAATGCATTACCCATTTGTTAGACAAAGGGAGCCAAGCCGCTCCAGATGCCCGTGGCATGGCACAGGGTTAAGCAATAATAGAACATTTCCACAATTATCGTTTAATCTGTAATGAAATAAAGGAACCAGCAAAGTTTGTATAGCTCCTCTCCAAAGAAGTCTCATTGGGAGATGTGGGGAGACTGGGAGCGGGGGGAGAACATGATATATGAAAGAATTTTATAAATGCAAAAAGAAAATTTAAGACCTTTGTAACCTACCTGTAACTGCATATCCTGGGGGCTGAGGATGTAACTCAGTGGTAAAGTGATTACCTAACATGGGCAAGGCCCAGGGTTCAATCCTCAGTACTGCAAAAAAGACAGTAGATTCATATCCAGGGTTAAGTTTTCATATTCTGTAATGTTATTTTCTTGATCTAAGTTACATTCTTCTAAATTGGTTTGGTCCAATGCCAATCACATATGCCCACATGTACAGTCACATTCAACCAGACTGGAAAATCTTTTTTAGTCATAAGATCTGGGTTACAGTACTGATCAGACATCTGAGAGTAACCTTCTAGGATATGCTACTTTTCCCTTTCTGAAACATACCATTCTGACACACATAGGTCATTCTCTGGCAAAGAAAGCAGAGCTCAGCAACTGCTTGATCAGAGGAAGTCACAATCATTAATTTCTAACATAGCTAACCCATCCTACGATTTGGCAGCACAATACATCTAGAAACCTAGATAGGCACACTCATACACACACACACACACACACACACACACACACACACACACACACATATATCATATACTTTACAATATCATATACTTTACAATTCTGCTCTATCAGCCTCTAATCTTTCCTGATTGGCTCTGGGAAATACAAACTAAGGATCTTAACCCACATTTACATTTTCTGTACTCAGAACAATCCAATTAGAAGCACAGTTTCACTCATTATTCTGCTCTTTGAGATATTTTGCCAAAAGAAAATCCACCTGCAGAGGGAAAGAATAGAACAATGGCTAGAAATAGATGCTGGGGTTAAGTGGATATGTTGCCCTTAGCCTAAATTCAAGGCAGCAACAAACAAAATTGGAAAACAGAATGGCTTCCTGTCTTAGCCATTTCTGCCTGTCAACTCTCCATGTTAAGTGCTAAGGATGAACAGAAAAGATTCAACTCTGCTCTCGCTGGATTTACAGAACAGTGACAAAAGCAGACATGTCAAGAGGCAATTCCATATGTAGAAACAAAAAAGTCAACTCCAAAGTAGAATAATGATCAGGAGAGATCCAGGAGGGTATAGGGGCAGAGAAGGGTGCAAGAAGGGTGGTTGAGTATGATCAATGCTATATGAATGTATGGAAATATCACAGAGAACTCCATTAATATATACAATTAATATGTTAGTAAAGAAATAAAATAGGTGATTTCAGAATGATATAATCATGATTTATAAGGCCATTTGTTAATGACCCACACTTAGTCATGGAATGGATTTAGGGAGTCAGAGTTCTTTAAGCAGGGAATTAGGCCATCAGATCTGCTGTTTACAAAGAATGCTTTGCCTGTAGGGGAGGGAATACACTGAGCGAAGTCCAGTGAGTGGCAGGGAGACCATGTGATCAGAGTGTCCCAGGAAAGAGATGGCGTGGCCTGGCTTACACTTAGCAGTGGAGAAAGGTGGGCGGAGTCTGGAGATAAGGGGAGGCAGAATCCCTTCTCCCTTCATACACAAGTATGCAAATGATTCGCAGAGGGGTGAGACATTTTGCCTAATATTCTTCAGATACAAATTATCATTCCATATATTTCTCTTAAAAAATATCTCTTACTCATCTCCACTGAAATTCTTTGTAACTGAAAGAAACAGGGAATCAAGCAATGATGTCGAGCCCACAACAGAAAGGGCCCACAATTCTCCTGGCCAACACATACAGCTCCTTGGAAGCCCTGCAAGTGACCCATGCTGACACTCTTTCACTTCCTGGCACATGTTCGTCATTCCACTTTCCCAAAGTGAATGAGTGAGCAAACCGCAATCAATGTTCCCAATAAAAGTTTTAGGAGATAATTACAGTGATGGGAAGTACAGTCATTAGAATAGTCATGCTGGGTTTGTTGTGATGCTACTAATCAGACCAAGTTTTCTGACTCGTGTAAATTGCAGGTACCTTTACTCCTGTAGGAATCTCTATTAATAGATAATATCATTATGCTAATAGCTGCTTAACGTACAATTTAAAAATTTCAAGCAATCTAAGCCAGATATTTAAAAATACTATAATAACCTAACAGATACGAGCCAAAAGATGAATTGTATCACATGTAAGGAAATTATGTTTAAAGAGAGACACCTGCAATTTACCCACTTAAGAAAAAAATAGTAATAATATTATTTGGAACTGAGTGATAAAATATATGCATGTTTTTCAATTGCTCAACAAAAGGGAAATTTCAAAATGCTCCAATATCTGAGCTCTGGCTTATTGTTAATCCATGAACACTTAAACATACTCACTATAATCACAGACTATGCACATGTATTCCACTCTTCATTCATTCAACAAATATTTGAATGTTTTTAATATTATTGAGTGTCTATCCTATGTGAGGCCCTATGTATCCAAAAAAGAATAGAACATGCATATATGCTAGAATGGATAGCATAAGTTCAAATGAGTATGATACTGAATTGTGTTCAAAACACAGATAAGTACAAGGCACAGAGTGCCTTTAACTCCATCCCAGAGGGCTTCCAAGAGGAGCTGATTTTTAGCAGCAAAGAAGACAAACCCAAACAATAGGAAAATAATCCAGAAATGGAAGAAAAGATCAATGAGAATACAAGGGCATGGTATGGCCTGGGAGCCACGGGGCTCGTGTACAAGGCGTGTAGAGACAGGAGAAGACTGTGGAGAGCTTGTCACAGTAAGGCCCCTAAAGCAGGTAAGAAGCACAGATATACTACTGACTTTGCCCTGTTCTTCAGAAGAAAAGGATCTATGCACTAGGGCACAGGCTTTGTATTTACTGCATCACAGTTAATGACATAATGACCATGTTGTCCAAGTCATAGCATGGGAGAATATCAGAAAATAAGACTCTCCTTAAAAATTCAGGAAACACTCCCTGTTATGGACTGAATATTTGTATCCCCAAATTCATATATTGAAATCTAATCCCCAGTGTGAGGGCATTAGGTAGGGACTACATAAGGTACTTAGGTTTAAAGTCATGAAAGTAAGGTCTTCACAGTGGAATCTCTTCCCTGATAAGAAGAGGAAGAGGCTCCAGGACTTCCTCTCTCTCTGCCATGTGAGGACACAGTGAGAAGGCAGGAGTCTTCTGCAAACCCGAAAGATGGAACTCCCCAGGAACCAAGTCGGCCAGCACCTTGATCCTGGTGAAACTGTTGGAAACAAATTTCTGTTGTTTAAGGCACCCAGTCTATGGTGTTTTGTGATAGCAGCCGGAGCTGACTAAAACATTCCTCTTCCATGTCATGCAACTCAGGCACACATCCTTCAGTTTTTGGCTTCAGCATCACTTCTTCAAGAAGTTTTCCTGGCCCGCTCTGATTTGTCGCTGACCCCACATCTATGCTTAGCCATGTTGACAGCAGGTTGTGGCCTGCATGGGGTCCACTGAGATTGTTGAAAATCACCCTCACCTTTTTCCTCTATGCTCCATACCTGTGAATGCAAACACACAACAAAGAAAAGTCTCAGCACCCACTCAAGTCTTGGTCAGTATTATCTTGGAAATAGTTTATTCAATTAACTCTAACTTCCCAATCTAAACTTAAAATGAGGGCCCCAAGCCAGGCATGAGACACATACCTATAATCCCAATACTTGGGAGGCTAAGACAGGAGCATCACAGGTTCAAGACCAGTCTCAGCAACTTATCAAGGACCTTATCAACCTAGTGAGTACCTTTTTCAACATAAAAATAAATAAATAAAATAGGGCTGGGGGTATAGCTTGAAGGTAGAATGCCCCTGGGTTCCATCCCCAATCCAAAAGAGAGAGAAAAAAAAAAATCAGGTCTCCAAGGAGCTCTACTTGACTGAGAGTGGGGGTGGGGAGGATCAGGGCAACAGGAGAGGACATGGGGTGCCTTAGTAGAGGGACAGCAGGAGAAAGCAAAGGGATCCCCAAGAATGGACTTCTAGTCCTCAAGGGAGTAAGAGCTACTGAGGATTGTGTATCTGATGGCAGAGATCATCAATTTCTGCATATAGAAAATTCCAGAGGTAGCCATTGGTCTGACAAAACAAATGCCACAGAAGAATTTCCTGTTTGAATCTAATCTTTTCAGCTCCACTAGAAGGTAGTACCCTATTGGAATCTCACCACATTTCTGCCACCTACATCACCCTTCAGCCCCTAGAAAACAGTCCTACCCCTGTGGAAATCGCAGCCTTCCTACAGGGCAGTTTTCAAATACCCAAAGCCCCACTCAATCAGAGCAGCTCACGGCCATACATATTTAGGGATTTTAATCTTTCCACATAAATCACTCCCTCCAGCTACTTAATCATGTGTGACAACTTGCAGTGACTGCATCTCGTGCTCTGATTTCCCTGAAAGGTCTTGCAAGCTAAGCAGGGTTAAGCTGAGTCAGTAACTTAGATAAAAAGCACAAGAGCCACACAGGAAACGCACAAAGTGAGTCAACGGACCTCACGTGTGTCTCTGCACCTCAGCTTCTCACTGCCCAGAAGCCGGCTCCCCAGGTGGGCTAGACCTCTGCTGTTATCTGGAGGAGGTCAGCTCCCAAGCCTTACAGCGTGCCTTCCTCGCCTGGGGAAACTGAGGAGTTAGACAAAGGATGCCAAAGGGCCCTTTCAGTGTTAGTATGCTGTGTGCTTGTGCTCCCAGTTTCCTTTAGAGGCAGATTGCCCTAATCAGAGTTGTATCAGAACCAGTCAAGCCAGGATGGCAGGAGAACTTTGAATCAAAACAGGAAGAATTCTTCTACTTTATCAAGATTCTAGGCCCTGGCTGCTAGGAATAAGACAATGTCTCAGACCTTTATTATTCTGAACTTAGTGCTAGCCTAACCCACTCCATCCTTCCCTATTTACTAACTAAGGGCCTGCTGATGATTATCTCTGCTTCCTTTGACTCTGAACCTGATTCTAAGGTCTATGTAAATTCCCATATTTACTTGATCTATTGATACAGGACAAGAGAAAGGAATCCCAATGCTAATTCTCAAAATACTACATTTACCTGGGAGCTTAGTAGTAACAGGCACTCTTCTAAGTACTTTTAGTAACTCATTTTAAACCTCATGACAACCCTACAAAGTAGATGAGAAACTGAGACACAGAGAGATTCAGGGACTTGCCCAAGGTCACACAGACAGCAAGAGGCAATATTTGGATTTGAACCCAGGTAGTCTGATTCTGGAGAGCCACTCTGTTATTCTATTCCACTTAGACCCTTTGGTATCACTAAAGTTTCCTCTTCTTAAAGAAAATTGGAGCATAGCAAGAGCTTACTAGGAAATGATTTTAGAAAAGGAACCAGGGAAGATGACAATCTCTGAAACAGGAACAAAGGGCATTGGTTCTTCCTAGAAACTGGGAAGGAACAGAGGGCAGTAAGGAAGACTGACATGGGGGTGAGTAGAGACCATAAATATTTACTAGCTCTAATCCAGTAACCCATTTCACAGTGTGGGGACAACAGCTGGGTAAAACCAAAGGACACTGAATAGGGAGTCACGTCATTGACTAGCGTGTGGTCGAAGTGACAATCCTGATGTAAACTGGTGGGGGGAGGTGGCAAAGAAAGTTGGCATCAAAAGAAAGTAAAGAGATCAAGGGCTTGAGTGTTCGTGGACCAGGATTATCCCAACTAATCCTCCCAATCACATTAAGTTTCACAATCATTTTCAATGGAAGGGAAGTTAAATTGTTCAAGGTCACAAGGTGGGTAGGGGGAAGCCCTTAATAAATGGACACGTGGTCAGGCAGCCTGGTTCAGAGGCTGAGCTTCTACCCTGGGCAATACCACCTTCACACCTCCTGCAAGGACTGGTGGAAAGAAAAGAGATTCCAGGGGCAAGAAACACCAAAAGTAACTGGGGAAGCTGGACTTGGAAGTAGCCATAGAGGAGAGATTGGTTGGCATAAGTGTAGTTTGTTTCAAAAAGAAAGATTGAAGTGTTTCTTTCCCTGAGATCTGAGGGGAAAGAGTAAAGACTGAGTGCACACACAAGGCAGTTTAGCAAGAGAGGAGAAGCCGGCTTCTGATAGGTAAGTCTCGGTTTCTCTGCCAATCAGAACACAGGTCGTCTACCGGTATCTCTAGTTCTGGAAGGGTTGAGTTGGAGCTGGAAGTTAAGTATGTCTGAAATAGCTGCCATTCTGGACTCCATCTCCAAGTGAGTGCAAGAATTGCTCAACAGCTCCCCAAACCCTTTCTGAGCTCATGTTGTCTTCGCAGGGAACCCATTTGCCCTGATTTTGTGGTTTTCTCCAGCAGGAGGAACAAAGAAAATGTCTAGGGTCCTCTACTCTGTACTGAAGGCTGCCTGCAAACCCATAAGTGTCCCAGAGGGGTTAAATTGTCCAGTTTCTTCGTGTGTGTGTGTGTGTGTGTGTGTGTGTGTGTGTGTGTGTGTTTACTGGGAATTTAACCCAGAGACATTCTATCTCTGAACTATACCCCCAGACCAATTTTATTTCTTATTTGGAAACAGGGTCTCACGAGGTTGCTGAGAGCCTCACTAAATTGCTGAGGCTGTCCTCAAACCTGTGATCCTCCTGTCTCAGCCTCCCAAGTACTAGGATTACAAGTGTGCACCACCACACTCAGCTTCCAGTTTCTTCTAAAAAAGAAAAGATTGGGGGCTGACAAACCACCCAGTAAAAGACCAAGGCACACTGGACATGCCCGTAGCCTACTGGATAGATCCTGAGATCAGCTTGCTTGGGTTCACCCTCCACTGGTGTTTTGTGCTAGCTGGTGACCTTGACAAGTCATATGAACTCTCTGTCCTTGTTGTTTAATCTGTAAAGGACCATATTACTCCAACTTACCTCAAAAAGATACCATATGAATTAAATACAACTCAGGCACTTAGCACAGTGTCTGAAACATCATAAGTGGTCAATAAGCTCAAGCCAGGACTTCACTAATTCTTCTAGTATTAGTGTCTTTAGTGATCAGCATTCACTACTAGTAGCATGGCATTTCCTGCATATATGAAATTCTGCAAGAGACTAGAATCCCCCAGCCATTACTGGAGCCTTATAATGTCCAGCTGTAATAATTAGTTGTTGTTTTCAGATACAAGCAAAGTGGTGGGATAATGGGCGATAAGTTTGCTCCTAGGAAAAGTAGCCAACTCTTTGTTATTTAATGCCAATGAGGCCTTGACCTTTCCTGCTTTCTATGTCAGCCTTTCTTTCATAAAGCAAACCCAGAGCCTAAGTCTAGTCAGAGAATCAGTATTAAATTAAACCTAGAATTTTAAAACATCTCCCAGTTCTTTCACAACAATTATAATCATCTTTACGCATGAGATTTTCTGTATGGGCCCCCAAAGGGTTGCAGAATAGAAGTAGTATTGTTAATCCTTCTTCCAAATCCCTATAGTCTATTCAGCATCATTTCTTTTTATATTCTCCCAGGTGTAGGTAATACTTGTTGCCTGGGATTGAGTCCTTTTACTGCATAACAAAAATATTTTCTTGAAAATGTGATTGGAATACAAATGCCTTATGTACTTAGATGAGTTAAATAGCTACATTCTTAACTTCCTAAGAACTTTCCTTTCCTAAAAGAAATATTTTTTTCCTGAGTAAAATTCAGAAGCCTAATGACTAAGAACATCAATGACATTCCTTTCTCTAAATTCTTGGGATGACTTGTGTTTTCTTCCAGGACCTCTCTAATTGTTGCACATGTTACTCTCTCCCCCCTCTTGCAGGCAAGAATATTTTTGCTTCTCCCACAGTACTAAAGGAACACACAGAAATTGGGTATTGACCCCCCAAAAAAGCCTTTTTGATTAACTGATTAACTAAGAATACTTTTTGTTTAATTGATTCATGTAGGCCAGGAGACTAGGCAGGTAACTGAATAATGAAGGGGGCTGGGTGTCGGACATCATGGAATAGTGGGGACTGCTGTTAAATGAAAAATACATGTCCCATCTAAGAAGGTA
>PVLC010049892.1:0-10273 GCA_004027655.1 Graphiurus murinus | reverse complement strand
GGAATGCTGAGCTCATACATGAGGTCATGTCTGTAAAGGGCTATACTCTTCTTGAAGACAGATGCTGTATAAATATATAGGATTATTAGTCACGCCATTCAAAACTAGTCTGTGCATGAGTGCATTGGGAAGCAAGAGGCCCTGGGGACAGGCAGCGGGACTCGTCAGCCATTCCAAGGGTCACGTGACTGCCTTGTTCCCAAGACATCCAGCATCCCAGAGTTACCTCCCCAACACCACGCACTGCCAAGCCAGACACGTTAGCCGATGTAGGCTGCCTGCAGTGATGGGTTAAAGATCTGAAGTGTAGCCTGGCCCAGTGGCACACACCTGTAATCCCAGTACTTGGGAGTCTGAGACAGGAGGATCACAGGTTTGAGGCCAGCATGAGGTAACTTAGCAAGACTCTGTTTCAAAACAAAAAAAATAGAGCTGAGGGTGTAGCTCAGAGATAGAATGCCTGTGGGTTCAACCTCTGTAACACACACACACACACACACACACACGAGAGTGAACCCACTCCCTCATGCCCTTTGATCAGCCATTCCTCCCTACTAATCAAAGGCCCTCTTGATCTAATCGTCCCCAAGCCCCACCTCTTAATACTATCTCAATAGGTTCCAACACTTGAACTTGGAGGAGTACGTTCACACCACAGCAGAAAGGGAAAGAAGGAGCGATAAAAAAAAAAGTTCTTGTATCTCGGCTTCTCTTGCTTCTTGGGAATCGTGAATTTTGGATCCAGAGAGGACCTCGGGGGTCACCTAGCAACCTCCTCCCACCCCTCCCCCACGTGTGGCTTTGTTAAAGTTGTCGAACATTTTTCACTATTTCCTTCTTTCATTTTGGCCTTCATTTGCTTTTCTTATTCTAACTTCTTTTTTAGGGGGTGGACACTAGGGATTGAACCCAAGGGCATTCTACCTCTGAGCTATACTCCCAGCCCCAGTTTATTTTGGAACAGTGTCTCACTAAGCTGCTGAGGGTTTTGCTAAGTTGCTGAGGCTGTGGTGGCCTCCCAACTACTGGGATTACAGGCTTGTACCACCACACCTGGCTTTATTCTAACTTCTAAAGTGGAAAATTAGATTATTGATTTCAAACTTTCTTTTCCTTACTAAAATAGGCTTTTAAAGCTATAGATTTCTTGCTAAGCACTGTTGTAACTGCATTCCACAAATTATGATGTATTTTCCTTATCATTCTAGTTTAGATGTTTCCCAAGGCTCTTCGAGCTGTGCTTTGAGGAAAGAAAGGACTCACTAAATGTTACCTCTTATTAGCCTGAGTTTTCATTTCTCCTGTGAATGAGCAGGAATAACCCTCATCAGAGCCTTTTTGCTGATTCCACGACCTGGAATCCCACTCCTTCATGTAGCCAAGCTTCATTTTTCTTGTAGTAATTTCCCATCCATCCTGCAGGTGTGAGCTTAAAGATCACTTCCTCAAAGAAACTTTCCTTGGACTGGGTAGGCAGCTCAGGGGTAGACTGCTTGGTTCCCAGCACTGCAACAAAAAGAAAGAGAAAGAAGGAAGGAAAGAAAGAAAGTGCTAGAACTCGACAGTTTCTACAATCCCTTTGACTCTAACCTTCTGTGACTTTGAGAATCTGGTGTGGAGGAAAATTAGAAAGTCAGTACACGGCCCTCTATATTCCTAGGTTCTACACTTGTGGATTCCAACAACCGTGGATCGAAAATATATTTTTAATGGTGCCTGTACTGAACATGTACAGACTTTTTTCTGTCGTTATTTTCTAAACAATAAAGTATAGCAGCTATTTACATAGCCCTTAGATCATATAAGGTTTTATAAGTAATTTAGAGATTATTTGAAAAATTGGAGAGGGAGGCTGTGTATAAGTTATATGTGAACCTACACACTGAACATCTGTGAATTTTGATAGACAAAGGAGTCTTGGAACCAATCCCCACAGACACAGAACAACTAGTGTGTGTGTGTGTGTGTGTGTGTGTGTGTGTGTGTGTGTTACTGGTGGTACCGGGGACTGAACCCTGGGGTGTTCTACCTCTAAGCTATACTCCCTGCCCTATTTTATTTTTCAGTTTGAAACAGGAATTCACTAAGTTTCTGAGGGCCTGGCTAAGCTGTGAGGCTGACTTCAAACCTGTGATCCTCCTATCTCAGCCTCCCAAGTACTGGGATTACAGGCATGGGCCACCAAGCCTGCTAACAACTGTTATTTAATCCTAAAATACAAGGCTTGTGGGTCCCTGCTAGCCTTCTCCATGAACAGCAGCTCAATTCAGAAGAAGGAGCAGGTGACCCAAGGTGGTGCTAGACCAAGGATTCTCCCTTAAAATGTAGACTCACCCCTTCTGTCCAAGGGTGTTTACTTGATATATCGAATACAGTAGACGTTTCTAGGCCTCTAACTTTAAAATAGTTTTTAAGTGTCTGAGCTGGCAGGTCACTTCCTGTCTTTGGTCTTGGTGATTCCCAAGGTCTCTTCCAATTCTCAAGGGCAAAGCTGTGGGATTTCAAGGCAATTTGTTTCAGAGCTGCGGAGTCGCCTTGAGCCAAGTGTAGGTCATACAGTCAAGCTCACGAACTGTGCTCCTCACCTTATTATTTCTTCTGGTAACTC
This sequence comes from Graphiurus murinus, assembly GCA_004027655.1. Taxonomy (NCBI): domain Eukaryota; kingdom Metazoa; phylum Chordata; class Mammalia; order Rodentia; family Gliridae; genus Graphiurus; species Graphiurus murinus. The sequence continues at coordinate 7,665 of PVLC010049892.1, read as the reverse complement.
ATGAGTGTGTTGGGGCATGGGGTGGGAACGAGGTGGTTTGTCTTCCCCAGAATAGTGCCTAATACATGCAATATTGGGGTCCTCGAGAGAATCACCAAGCGAGTCCAAGCCTTCAAGTTCCCATCTGTTGAAACCAGGAACGTGGTATCTCCGAAATGCACCCCTACACCCTTAAAACAAACAAACAAACAAACAAACAGGGTCTCACTAAGTTGCTGAGGGTCTCACTGGATTGCTGAGGCTGGTGGCAAACCTGCGCTCCTCCTGTCTCAGCCTCCTAAATACTGAGATTACAGGCCTGCGTGCGCCACCAAGCCTGGCTAAATTCTGGGTTTTCAAGTGTTATTTTTCATAATCCTTAGGAACACTAAGGAAAGATGAACGGCGGTCTCATCCACACTTTGCGGTTCGCTGACAATCGGACAACCTAGGCCTGACGGGAACCACCGCGGACCTCGGGGACAGCACCCGCCCAGTCCCCTTGCACCGGGCGGAGCGGCGCGCGCGGGTCCGCTACACAGAGCAGCCATCAATCAGCAGTGTCAATCATCCGGCCCCGCCCCTCCCGGCGCAGGCCCGCCCTCCGCGTGCGCGCTCCCGAGACGCGCGCCGCGACGCCTGCGGGGCCGCGCGCGGCGATGCTCCCGGAAAGGAGCGGAGCCTCCAGGAAGCGGCTTCTCGCCGTCGCCGCCTCCTCTGCCGGTGGCCGTGATGCGGCCCGCTGGCGGTCCCCCGCTCCCGGGAGCCCCGGCCTGCCGAGCAGGTGAGGCCGCCTTCCCGCTGAGGACCGAGGGAGGGCCGGCGGCGGGCCCGGGACCAGCCCGCTGTCCCCGGCGTGGGCGCACTGTCCCCCTCCGGTCGGGCCGCACGGCCACATCCGGGCACCCCGCGGCCGCCTGGCGACCCCGGTGGCAGGTGCTCGCGGAGCCCGCAGGACGAACCCGCGGCCGAGGCGTGCGGACGCGCCTCCTAGGCGGCCACGCTGGGCTTCCCTCCCCCGTCGCGGTGTGCGCGGAACCCGGCCGGGGAGCGGGGTGCTGCCCCCAGAACCCGCGGAGTCGTGACACTGACACGCACGGCGTCGTGGTGGTTTGCTCTGCTCTGCTCGGAGTACGCCTCACGTTAGATTTCTCCTTGGAATAACAGAGCTAATTGGGTGGTGAAGTGATGTGCCGCTTGTTTCTCTACTCGAGTAAAGCTCGGGCGCCTTTTAAAGGGACAATTGTCGCATTCTCTAGAATTTGTCAATGACCCCCCCCCGGGGGGGCGCCCCGGGGTCCCCGGGCCGGGTTAGGTGAACACAGGTGCACGGCATGTTCAGAGACCTTTTGTCGCTGGGAAACAAGAGATGTTTTCTAATTCTGGAACTTTGCATGCTAGCAGATAAACTAGAGGTTACTAAAGAATCCTAAATTAGAGACTCCAATCCCATCTTCATTCCACATGCAGTCTTCATTGTGTTCTGCGTTGTGTGATGAAAATACCTGATTGTTTAGCTTTGGAGAGGGCCTAAAGGAATTATATTTTGTGTGTTACCTGGCATTTGATGTTATCTTGTCTTCTTTGTATGCGGTTTGCTAATTCTGTTTGACACGTTGGCAGAATTATAAAAGGAAACACTAATTTGTGTAAGTGTTTATTTCTCTCTTTACCTTCACATTGATTTATATTGGTTGCATATGGAATCTGTGACTTACCTTCTTCTAAACCCTAACAGGAAATGTATGCTCTAAGCCCTTGAGAACACAATCTAGGAAGAGACAAACATGACAGTTGATCCAAAGATTTATATTCTTTACATGTGTATTCATTGTGTTCATTTAAAACAGACTACAAGCCAGGCATGGTGGCACACACTTGTAATCCCAGTACTTGGAAGGCTGAGACCAGAGGATCTGGGTTCCCGGCCAGCCTCAGCTTCTTAGTGAGGCACTCTACAACTTAGCGAGACCCTGTTTCAAAAATAATGAAAAATAGGGCTGGTGGCGTAGCCTGGAGGTAGAATGCCCCTGGGTTCAATCCCCAGTACGGCAAAAAAAAAAAAAAAAAAGATTCAGGGTGTGGGAAAACATTAGGAAGTATAATAAGTTAAATCTTGACAGAGGAAAATATTGCCCTATAGTCATAAAGAAAAAAGAGTAATGTTGAGAGCCAGGACATCAGGAGGACATGGCATTATTAAAGGCCTAAGGCAAGCATGAGAACAGCTTGTCTGAGAGAAAAGGGACCCACTCACCAGAGCAGAGAGATGGTATCTGGAACTGGGAACAGGTTGGTGAGGTAAGGAACAGTTGATAGATGGAGAGTCACAGGTGCTAACAGGCTTCCAGAAGTTTCTTGGGTAGGTCATACTCTGTGTGTGTGTGTGTGTGTGTGTGTGTGTGTGTGTGTGTGTGTGTGTGTTACTGGAGATGAACCCAGGGGCATTCTACCTCTGAGCTACATCCCCAGACCTATTTTGGAACCGTTTCACTAAGTTGCTGAGGCTGGCCGAGAACCTGTGATCCTCCTGTCTCAGCCTCCCAAGTACTAGTATTACAAGCATGCACCACCGGCTTGGTCATACTTTGAAGGCAGTATTTTACATAGAGGTGTTTACACTGAGTGGTGTTCAAGGTGAAGGCAGAACTAACTGGCCAGGAGATCTGTCTTGAGGTCATGATGTCTACAGTGTCACTCTGGTCGTGTGGAATGTCTGAGAAAGAGTTGACAGGACTTGTGAATTATAGGATGTTGGCACTACGACAAATAGGAACTGAAGCTGAGAACCAGGGAACCCTGCCAGTGGTGATACCTTTCTTATACCCCAAGAATTTGGAAGGTAGTATTGTTTGCATTAAAAGATTGTGATACCAGACTTCAACCGATTGAGTTTACAGTGACAGGGCTTCCATAAATTCAGAATGTGGAACTGGAACTTGAGGAGGGCCAGAGCTGATGATGCAGGGAAAGTGTGACCAGAAAAAAAAAAAATTAAAATAGGGACTAGGATTTTACAAATGAATAGTGAGAAGTAAGAAGGGATTGATTAAGAATCGATATTGAAAAATAAAATTAAAATTTCTTTTTTTTCTTTTTCGGTACTGGGGATTGAACCCAGGGGCATTCTACCTCCAAGCTGTACCCCCAACCCTATTTTTTATTCTTTATTTTGAAACAGGGTCTCACTAAGTTGCGGAGTGCCTCACTAGGCAGCTGAGGCTGGCTGTGAACCCAGATCCTCCAGTCTCAGCCTCCCAAATGCTGGGATTACAAGGGAGCACCACCACCACGCCCAGCTGGTTCAAGTTGTTTTGATGTATCTTTTACTTTAGCTAAGTCCAGGTGCCGGGCAGGCAGCTTTCACTTCAGCAGTTCACTGGCAGAAAGACAAATATTTAGTTGTTTCCTACAGAACTCTGCCTAAATGTTTGCAACTGTTTAAGGTCTTCCCGCATCCTTTGGTATTCAGATGTTGCAGTCCTTTGATTTTCAAATGATTCTTTTTGGAAACACCTTTCATCCTTGTACCTTTTCTCATTCAGTGTTTGGCTGTTTCCCTGTTTAGTGCAGTTTTCAGTAAAGGAGCCATTTCCCTTTGCAGTTGAGTTGTAGTTTTTTCACTGTTGTCCTTAGGACTGTCACTGAGAGACTGACAGGAGGCATTGCATGACCAGATGGGCAATGCACCCCTCCAGGATGTTCAGCTAAGGAGGGCCTGCCCTCACTAATGCAGTTTAGGCCTATAGAAACATCAGCTCTGTGTAATGCAGTTTTACTGAGAGTTTGCCTCCTAAAGCTCTGGTGCCAAGATTCTTAGCTGCAAGGAGTTTGGAGTTTATGTAAGATGAAACTACCATATTGTTGACTGCTGGGCAGTAATTGCCCTACTTTTGTCCTAAATAAAAGTAATTATTTCAGCAATTTATGAGCTATCCTTTTTTCTCTGCCTTCAAACACAACTTTTAAACTTACAGTATTATCTGTTTATTCTTTTTGTTAAAAAAAAAAAAAATCCTAAGACAAATATCATATAGTTTACCAAGTATGCGTTCATCATTTCTTTTTGTTGTTGCTGAGACTCGAACCCAGAGCCTATGCACCGTAAGTACGGACTCTACCGCTGAGCTACAGTCCTAGTTCCTGCACCTAGTCCTCAGGTGCATCTTTCAAGCTCCATTCACATCCCTATCCAGAGCCTATTTGCTGTTTCCAGGACTCCTTTGCTCTTGGCGGTAGCCTTCCTTATGCTCTTCTTTGAGTTCTTACAGCAGGAGTCCCTTTAATTTAGCATTGCCTTTAGTTATTCTCTTGAAAATTAACTGGATGTTAGTATTTTTTCTGTACCAATCCACAAACTCCTTGAAACTTGAAGTTGGGTTTGTTACTCTCTCTCATGTCACCTTAGAGCTGATCATTACATTATTAATGGCCTTTCTTCTCCTAGGAGCAGTTAGTCTCTAACAGTAAGTGACTAAACCTTTCTTTTCTTTGGTTCTTAGTTCAGCTATCCCATAATGAACACTGACTCTTTAAAATGTTCAGGTTAGAATTCCTGTGTCATGAGTTCTTCATGATATATCCAGAAGAATTGATGCCGGAAGCCCGGTATCCTCAGTCCAAAGTAGCTTGTTAAAAGTGGTTCTCTGGTTAGTTTTGATGATGAAATTAGCGTGTGTCCTTTAAGAAACATAGGCAAACCTAGGGGAAGAAAATGAGGATAATCCATGATCTCACTACTCAAATAAGCAAATGTTAGTATTTTGGTTTCTCTCCTTCCATTTTTCCCTCTACTCATGACGAAATGCTTTCACTTAATATATATGGTGGGCATCTTTCCATGTCAAATGGAGCTCTCTGTCATCAGTGTGTGTGTGTATGTTCCTTCCTAGGGATTGAACCCAGGGGCATTCTACCTCTGAGCTACACCCCCAGCCGTGCATGTGTGTGTGTGTACACATATATATTTTGAAACAGGGTCTCACTAGGTTGTTGAGAGTCTAACTATGATGCTGAGGCTATCCTCTAACCTACGATCCTTCTGTCTCAGCCTCCCACGTACTGAGATTGCAGATATGCGCCACCATGCCCGGCTGCATCATCACCTTTCATAGCCACATTGGAACTCACTGCATAAATGCCCCCCGCAGTGCTCAATACCCCAAATACTGTGCTGGATATCCTGTAAATATTTTAGTGAATTAAGCTTCTACTGTCCTAAGGGTGAATTTCTGGAAGCCTGGTAACTAGAGCAAAGGAGAAAACATAAATCATGGGAGAGAGCTGGGTGTAGGGGAACGTTCACAATCATTGATCCCTGAGAAGATGACGTTGGAGTAAAGACCTGAATGGGTGAAAAAGTGAGCTACAGAGGTTATTTCCGAGCAGAGGGAGCCACGAAGTCAGAGCAGAGAGCGTCTGAGTGTTTGAAGCCGCAGGGTCGCACTGTGCCTGGAATGTGGTGAAGGGGGACAGACGAGGAGGTCAGCAGGGCGGGTGGCAGAGCCCACAGGACTTTGGAGGTCAGGGCGAAGCCTTTGGCGTTGGCTTTAAGAGACGGGAGCCCCAGGATTCTTAGTAGAGGAGTAATAGGACCCGGGTCCTGAGTGGAGGAGCCTCTGCCTCAGGGTGTCGGGAGCACTGGAGAGCCGGAGGTGAGGCAGAGGAGACACGGCGCAGAAACCCAGCCTTGGGGAAGGTGATAAAGGAACAGGTTTCAGATGAGCCGAAGTTAAAGAAATGGAAGGAATTTATAAGAAATTGAATACGGAAGATGAAGTGGAGGCTGAGGTCAGGCATGCCTGTTTCCCGGTGTGAGCAGGTTGGAGGAGTTGAGACTGGGCCTGCGGGGGAGGAGTGGCAGGGAGAAAGGAGGGAGGATATTGCCTTGGGAGTTCACTATGTGATTCATGGTCTGTGCAACATTACAAGGTCGATAGCTCATAGCTCAGGAGACGGGCTGGAGTGGAGACAATTTTGTGCTACCAGATAGCAGAAACAGCAAGTTAGAGGAGAAAGGAGCCGAGACAGAACAGTGGGTAACACATGAGCAGGCAGGAATGGCAGAGAACCAGATCAGAAGGTCCTGAGCAGGACAGGAGCTATGAAGCCGACCAGAGAGGCCTGAGGTGCTAGAGCAGTATCCCCGACCACGAAAAGAGACAAAACAACCTTTGATTTCAGCAGCTCCGACCGAGGCCCTGGCTGGAGAGAGGCCTTCTTCTCTTTGTGTGGTGTGGGGGTGGTGAAAGGGACCGAGAACTAACTAGGGACATAGCACCCTGTATGTCACTTTATTATAAAAGCAAAGTCGAATAGACATCTATCAGATGAACACATACTTCACATTCCTATTCAAACCATTCTGCCTACCTCCTCCCTCCCCCACTTTTCCTTAATATTCAGTACTATACCGAATTTAAGACCTGTTTGATATCCTGTTATTTTGGGGTTGCAGAGATTCTTAGTACTAATAGCCATGTATGGTCTCTTTTGATTTAGGCTTACATCTCTGACAGCATAAAATTAACTTAGAAGTGTGTGGCTCAAAATAAACCCAACAGCTTCAGCACAAAAATCATGTATCGGCTTCTGTATGGTTAGATTTAAGCATGTGCTTGTTAGAGAACATAGATATTTACTTTGATGGTGCTCTTGCTGATTTTCCTCTCTCCCTGGAACAGGAGGGCGCTAACTCCATGCGGACCCCTGCACTGCTTTTGTATTGCGTGTGAGAATTACTGACTGCCACAGCCTCGCCTGCTCTCTGACCTTTCAGGATGGGGAGGTGAGTGTAAAACCTGAGATTTAGGCTCTGAAAAAACAGGTCTCAAGAGGGAGAAAAAGTAAGTCCCAAGAGAGCAGTGTTCAAAGTTCTACTGTACTTCTGTCCAACACCTTCATTTAACACCAGGATCGCCTGTCACCGAAGGAAAGTGTCACGCCAGATGGGCTCTAGAGGGGTTAGTGAGGCCTGCAGTCAAGGCCTGCACACTGTTAGATTAATAAGCACAGGATGACTGTCCACAGCCTCTGAGGTGCAGAGGAAGACGATAACAAGATTATCCTAAAGGTAGTGAGGTTATTTGTTTTTTAAGCCTAATAATAGTTCTAGAATGAGAATGAGTCTCTCTCTCTCTCTTTTTGGGGGTACTGGAGATTGAACCCAAAGGCATTCTACCTCCAAGCTATACCCCCAGCCCGATTTTATATCTTATTTGGAAACTAGGTCTCACTAGGTTGCTGAGAGCCTCACTAAATTGCCAGAGCTGGCTTTGAACCTGTGATCCTCCTGTCCTAGCCTCCCTGGGACATTTGTACTGGGATTACAAATGTGGGCCACCATGCGTGGTTGAGCCTCTCATTTCTGACTTACACTGACAAGAAAATTTACCTATTTGCAAAAATATCTCAAAGGAATCTTTCTAAAACCACTGGACATAAAACCCCTACTGACTGTTAAAGGGATGTTAAAGGTACTTTCTCCCACTGCTAAGTCATCTGGAGAAATTTGCCTTGGAATTCAGTCTAAGGAAATCTTCCTTAAGCTAGATTGTATTACCTGTATACATATCTGATTGAATTTCTAAGCTGACTATAATTCTTTTTGGAACAAAGCAAAGCAAGGTGAAATAAAAATCTACATAATGCAAAATTCTCTGAAGAAAAGGGGATCATACAGAAAAG
>PVLC010049891.1:0-10292 GCA_004027655.1 Graphiurus murinus | reverse complement strand
AAAAAAAAAAAAAAAGCCAGATGTCATGGTGCATGCCTATAATCCCAGTACCTGGGAGGCTGAAACAGGAAGATCACAGGTTCGAAGACAGCCTCAGCAAGTAGTGAGACTCTTATCAACCTAGTGAGACCCTTTTTTCCAACTAAGAAATAAAATTCGGCTGGGGGTATAGCTCAAAGATAGAATGCCCCTGAGTTCAATCTGCAGTACCACAAAAGAAAAAAAAAAACAAAAAACTGCAGATCCCTTCTGGGGCCCTCTATAAAAGAAGCCACGTGATACAGTGGGTGCTGTTAGTCCAGAAGCCAGCCCTTGACTATCTGCTGATCCGCACTCACAGCAAAAGCCTAAGCTTCAGTGTTGCTGTTTATCTTTGAAGAGTTACAACCTTCCAAAAATTGCTGATTTTTGCCTTAAGGATTCCCTCGTGACTGCTGCCTTCACCCTTCTTCCTCCACTGGTCTTCTGTTTCCTCGTCTGATCCCTCTGCCCGGTGAAGAAGACTTGGAGCCATCCCTGGTGTCCTCAGAGGCAGGCTCTGAGAACGGTCTGACAGGACAAACCCCAGTGTGCGTAAGCCATGGCTCTTCTCCCAGAGTCCATCCTGATTCCGGTGGTGCAGGCCGCCGCAGGCTTCTATGACCATAAAAAATGGACACTGGTTGTGAAATGTATCTGCCAGCTGCCAGACTCCGCACCCAGGACACACGCCCAGCAGCTCCTCTGCCTGCTCTGCACCTGCCGCCTCAGCTCCCTCTGTCCCTGGCTCCCCTGCCCAGACCGATGGCTGCCCACCAACTGCCACAGAATCTTCCAGCAAGGACATTCCACTCATCCCTCCCCACAGGGTTCTTCCTTCTCCCCTGGTTCTTCCTCCCTGTAGTTGGGGTCCGCCGAGGCTGGGGAAGAAAAGGCAGGGCCCCAGGGAAGAAGCGTCCTGGAGGGTAGAGGGCTCTGGTCCGCTCGGCTTTTGCATGTCGCCACCAGGGGGCACCCAAGGCATTCCAGCAGCTGCTGCCCAATGTTTAACTGGCAGGAAGGGAGGGCACTGGGAAATTCAGTTTAACTGGCAGGTATTGGGGGTCTGCTGTTGGCCAGGTCCCAGCCCTGCTTTATCTGGAGACTTGGATATGTTCTACCCTCTACAGAGACTCTAGAGAAGAGCCATTTGCTTGTCTCAAGAAGAGGCTTCCAGCAGGGCATGGAGGCACATGCTTGTAATCCCAGTACTTGGGAGGCTGAGACAGGAGGATTGCAGGTTGGCAGCCAGCCTCAGCTACTTAGTGAGGCCCTCCACAACTTAGTGAGACCCTGTTTCTAACTAAAGAATAAAAAATAGGGCTGGGGGTGTAGGTCAGAGCTAGAATGCCCCTGGGTTCAATTCCCAGTACCACACACACACACATAAAATAAAAAAAGGGGCTTTCCTCCCGCTGGCCCCTCTCTGCTGCCTTCTGTATCCTCTGTCCACCTCAGCCCTTCACGCCCTCTCCTGACTAAACCACAGCTTCGTGTGGCTGCCCAGACTGCTTTTCAGAGTCCAGGCTTCCCACAGCTGCCTGGCAGTGTCCCCAGCAACACAGGCTGCAGAGCTCCCCGGGCCGGCACAGCCCCCTCACCGATCCCTTCTGTGAAAACCACACCTCCAGCTGGGTACGGGGGCCCACGCCTGTAATTCTAGTACTTGGGAAACTGAGACAGGAGAATTGCAGGTTCAAGGCCAGCATCAACAACTTAGCAAGACTGTCAGCAACCGAATGAGACCCTGTTTTTGGGGGTTTTGTTTTTTTTTTTTTTTGCAGTGTGGTGAACTCAGGGGCATTCTATCTCTGAGCTATTCCCTCAGCCCTATTTTTTATTCTTTATTTTGAAACAGGGTCTCACTAAGTTGCAGAGTGCCTCACTAGGTACTGAGGCTGGCCTCGAACCTGGATCCTCCAGTCTCAGCCTCCCAACTGCTGGGATTACAAGCGTGTGCCACCACGCCCAGCGAGACCCTGTTTAAAAAACAAAAAATAATAATAAAATAAAAAGGGCTGGGAAAAGCCGGGCTTGTAAGGGTGGCTCACGCTTGTAATTCCAGTACTAGGAGCCGGGTGTGGTGGTGCACGCTTGAAATCCCAGCATTTGGGAGGCTGAGACTGGAGGATCTGGGTTCGCAGCTACTTAGTGGGGCCCTCCACAACTTAGTGAGACCCTGTTTCAAAATAAAATTAATAATAAAAAAATAGGGCTGGGGGTATAGCTCGGAGGTAGAATGCCCCCAGGTTCCATCCCCAGTACTGAAAAAAAAAAAAAAAATTCCAAGACTAGGGAGGCTGAGACCGGGCGATCCGGGTTCTCGGTCAGCCTCAGCTACTTAGTGAGGCCCTGTTTTAAAATAAAGAATTAAAAATAGGGCTAAGGGTGTAGCCTGAAGGTAGAATGCGCCTGGGTTCAATCCTCAATTCCACGAAAGCGGGGGCGGGGGGGTAGCTCAGAGGTAAAATACCCTTGAGTTCAATCCCCATTACCAAAAAACAAAAACCCTGAGCCGGGCGTGGTGGTGCATACTTGTAATCCCAGTACTTGGGAGGCTGACATAGGAGAATCACAGGTTCGAGGACAGCCTCAGCAAGTAGTGAGACTCTCAGCAACCTAGTGAGACCCTGTTTCCAAATAAGAAATAAAATTGGGCTGGTCATGTAGCTCGAAGGAGAATGCCTCGGGGTTCAATCCCCAGTACCACCAAAACAAAAGCAAAAAAACCCCACCTCGGACCCATCACTACTTTCCCAAGAGTCCCGAGACCCTGAGAGTCGGGGTGTGGGTGCAGGGACGGAGGCCAGCGCTGGACTCCCCGGCTCAGGAGCATCACTCTTTCACCTGGAAGCAGGACCCAGCTGGCAGAGACTCGGGAAGTGGGTGATGGTGGCGATAACAATAACAGTAATCATATTACTAATAACACCGGGGCCCACAAAACGGCTGTGAAATACCCTCTAATGATCCCTTGTATTTATGGATCTCCTTCTCTTCAGAGCCATTGCCCAATTAACCCTCCCAGCTTCCCTAGGAGGGACAATTAACCCCATATTTATGGCTGGGGAAGACCGAGGCGCTGAAAAGGTGATGGAGTTGGCTCGGGTCACACAGAGCATCAGTGACAACAGGAATTGTAGAGCAGCACTCTCCTTCCCACCCGTGCACACCCTCGCACACACACACAGGCCCGCTGTCCACCCAGCTGTCTGCCAGGATGTCAGCATGTGGGAGCCGGAACTGGGGCAAAGGACAGTCACCTGCAGTAGCAAGGAGGCCTGTCCCAGTTATCATTAGAAGAGCTCCTCAGGGGCCAGGTGTGGTGGCACACGCCTGTGATCCCAGTACTTGGGAGGCTGAGACAGGAGGATTGCAGGTTCGAGGACAGCCTCAGCAAGTAGTGAGACTCTCATCAACCTAGAGAGACCCTGTTTCCAAATAAGAAATCAAATCGGACTGAGGGTGTAGCGCAAAGGTAGAATGCCTCTGGGTTCAACCCCCAGTGCCACCAAAAAGAAAAAAAAAAAAAGGAAGAAGAAGAAGAGGAACTCTTCAGGGTCTCAGCTGGAGGCAACCAAAGCTTTGGGGACTGGCTCAATTCCGAGGGACACGTTTCACGTCTGGCAGAGTCCCCGCCAGGACATCGCCTCTCCAGACTTAGACTTCAGGCCCCGGTGGGGTCTCGGGGGCCCCGTACAGCGTGCTCCTATTGTGGCACCAAGATACACCCTTATGGTGCCAGGTACCTGTGCACCTTGAAGGCCCCTTTTCTATGCATGCCATGGCCCTGGAGATGGCAGGGCGACAGTGAGCGAGAGAGAGAAGTGGTGTGGAAACCTAGGGAGAAGAGGGGCAGGCAGAGACGGCCTCTTGAACAAGAGTGGCAGTCACCTGAGAACACACTAAAGATGTGAAGCTAGACAGAGGGAGCAGAGCTGTAGCAAAGGCTGAATTTCAACTCGATCTTCTCAGGAAAATGTGAAAGAAGTAAGCCAGGCGTGGTGTGGTGGGACACCCTTGTAATCCCAGTACTTGGGAGGCTGCGACAGGAGGGTTGTAGGTTCGTGGCCAGCCTCATTCTTAGTGAGGCCCTCCACAACTTAGATCCTGTTTCAAAATAAAATAGGGCTGGGGGGGTCTAACTCGGAGGTAGAATGGCCCTGGGTTCAATCTCCAGTACCACAAAAAAAGAAAAAAGGGCTGGGGATGTAGCTCAGTGGTAGAGCACCCCTGGGTTCGGTCCCTAGTACTGAGAAAGAAAGGAAGAAAGGGGGCATGGTGGTGCATGCTCGTAATACAAGCATTTGGGAGGCTGAGACTGGAGGATCCGGGTCTTGGCCAGCCTCAGCTGCTTAGTGAGGCCCTCTGCAACTTAGTGAGACCCTGTTTCAAAATAAAGAATAAAAAATAGGGCTGTGGCTATAGCTCAGAGGTAGAATCCCCCCGGGTTCCATCCCCCATGCCCCCAAAAAATAAAGGAAAGAAGGAGGAAGGAAGGAAGGAAGGAAGGAAGGAAGGAAGGAAGGAAGGAAGGAAGGAAGGGAGGGAAGGAGGGAAGGAGGGCTGGATGCGGTGGCACACATCTGTAATCCCAGGAGGCTCACAAGTTCGAGGCCAGTGCATGGTAATTTAGCGAGACCCTGTTTCACAATAATAAAACAGAGTTATGGCTGTAGCTTAGATGTAGACAGCCCCTGGATTCAATCCCTAGTACCACAAAACAGAAAGTAAGGAGGTAGGGGACTTTTCATAGTCTGAATTCAGGCCTGGGAAGCAGAAAGGTGCAGTTTGGGGGAGGGGGCCAAGGTTATCTAATCTAAGAACTGGAGCAGGTGACCAAGGGGGGCAGTGAGGTAAGGGGAGGTGACATTTGGCTGATAACACCAGCCAGACAGAAGTTTCCAGTTGGCTTGGACACCAGGGATGGGGGACACCTTCACAAGAGGGGCCCTGTGTTCAGGAGCCGGCAGCACTGACCAAGCTGGCCACAGGCTGGCCTGGAGTCTTCAGGCTGCTGGTTCTTCTCACCACGCCCCCACCTGCCAGCTCCACGCTGGCCTCTGACCCCTGCAGCTGGGCCTAGGACAGGCCCTCCCCTGGTTTCACCTCTGCAACTCCAAGGCTCCGCATTGCTGAGAATTTACTAGGGCTCCCAGCTGGGTCCCACCTTTGATCTGGCTTCAAAAAATAAAAAGCAGTAGCAGGAGAGTAATTTTCCCCGACCTGCTGGGGAGGAAAGCAGGCTGGAGGCAGGTCCTGACCAGCCCGGCCCACTAAGCCTGCCGTCAGAAGCTGGTGGCAGGGGGTGGGGGCCAAGGGAGCAAAGCCATCTAGACTTCCCCTTCCCTCTAGAGCCTGGACCTCCTTAGACTGCCTTCCCTGCTCGCCTGCTAATCAGCAGGAGAAAGGGCAACTTCTCCCTGCCTGCAGCCCCTGGTGTGTGGGGCTGGATGTGTGTGTGTGTGGGGGGGGGGGGTTACTGGGGATTATTCTTTATTTTGAAACAAAAAATACAGCTGGGGATATAGCTTACCCCTGGGTAAGTTGCAGAGGACCTCACTAAGTAGCTGAGGCTGGCTGCAAACCTGCAGTCCTCCTGTCTCAGCTCCCAAGTACTGGGATTACAAGTGTGCACCACCAAGCCCAGCAGGCTGGATTATACCTGAGGCTCTGTTTCCTCAGAGGCAGAGCGATGCCTCGGTCCTCTCCCCACTCTCCCCTGGCCTGTCCCTGGGGAGTGGCCACTGACCACGCAGGGTGGGGCCTAGCAGTGGGCAAGTTGGTGCCCACCTGGCTGGGCACCTGAGACATTACTCAGTAGGCTGTCTCCATGCTGGCTGGGTTATCTTGGGAGGTTGGACTAGGGGTGGGGCATGAAGGCCGTCCTGGAGAGAGGAAGGGTCAGCCTTTTATGGTGCTTCCCCCACACCCTCCGCATGGGATCCTAAAAACCCCTAGGATGTCCATCCTGGCTGGCAGCCCCACCCCCTCCCATTCAAAGTTGTGGTCCTTTGGTCCTTGGGTTTTTTTTTTTTCGTTTGTTTTGAGGGGAGGGGATACTGGGGATTGAACTGAGAGACATTCTTTTTTTTTTTTTTTTTTTTTTTTTGCAGTACTGGGGATTGAACCCAGGGGCATTCTACCTCTGAACTACACCCCCAGCCCTATTTTTTATTCTTTATTTTGAAATAGGGTCTCAGTAAGTTGCAAAGAGCCTCACTAAGTAGCTGAAGCTGGCCATGAACCTGGCATCCTCCCATCTCAACCTCCCAAGTACTAGGATTACAAGCATGCACCACCATGCCCGGCGCTATTCTTTTATTCTTTATTTTGATACAGGGTCTAAATTGTGGAAAGCCTAAGTAGCTGAGGTTGGCTGCGAACCCAGATCCTCTAGTCTCAGCCTCCCAAGTACTGGGATTACAGCGTGTGCCACCATGCCCGGCTGAACTCAGAGACATTCTACCTCCAAGCTATACCCTCAACCCTTGTAATTTTATTTTAATTTTAATTTGTGTGTGTGTGTGTGTGTGTGTAGTACTGGGGATTGAACCCAGAGACATTCTACTTTTGAGCTACACCCATAGTCTGCTTTTATTTCTTATTTGGAAACAGGGTCTTGCTATGTTGGATGAGAGTCTCACTACTTGCTAAGGCTGTCCTCAAACCTACCATCCTCCTGTCTCAGCCTCCCAAGTACAGGGATTACAGGCATGCACCACCATGCCTGGCAACTTCTTTTTATTTTTATTTTTATTTTTATTTTTATTTATTTATTTATTTTTTGCGGTACTGGGGATTGAACTCAGGGGCATTCTACCTCCGAGCTACAGTCTCAGCCCTATTTTTTACTCTTTATTTTGAAACAGGGTCTCACTAAGTTGCAGAGTGCCTCACTAGATAGCTGAGGCTGGTCGAGAACCTGGATCCTCCAGTCTCAGCCTCCCAAATGCTGGGATGACAAGCATGCACCACCATGCCCGGCCAAAAAATAAGTTTAAAAAAAGAGACTGGCAACTGAATTTGGTTGGGCAAGAGCCAAGGGTCAGGGGCCAGGGGCCAGGGGCTGGGGCAGGGCACCCTCCATTGGTGAGAGCCCCTACTCAGCCTCTCCACAGATTGGCTGAAATGAGAGAGGGCCACCAAGCCACAAGGGACTTGCTGAGTTTCCATGCAGCATTTCACCACCTCTTTCTTCATTCAGATAAAAAGCCTACCACACATACACACTCTAAAAGTAGTTCCTAAATACTAAGCCCCTTCCGGAACTGGCCTGACCCACTGGCACAGCCGTCCTGATGGCCCCTCCTCACCTGCAAAGGAGGAGTAGGGAAACCGGGGCCCCTCTCACTGGCCCCTTCTGCCCTCTGCTGCCCCCCACTTTGCCCTCGGTACCTCTCCCTGACCTGGGGGCAGAGAGGAGAGTTGGGGGAGGGGAGGAAATTGGGAGCCACCCAGGCTCCAGGTGGGGCGGGGTCCCTGCAATGATGATAACCATCATAACCATCGTTCTGGCAGCTCCAACCTGTTCTATTGGTGAGTAATTTTTTTTTTTTTTTCCCTAGAGGAGAAAGGTGAAATCCTTGGTGGGAGCTGCTCTGGTTCTGAAGTGTCCTTGCAGCTCCCTGGCCCCTCCAGGCCTTGTGCAAGAGCTGTAAATCTCTCACCACCCACAGGCTGCTGGGGGGGCTGTTGCTGCCACTTTCATGTCGGGAGGTTTTATGCGTTTGCTCCTCTGTCAGGCTCCAGGGCTCCTGCCTGGGGCCTCTCCCCAGCCTGTAAAAAGCCAGTCCCATAAATCTGCGCTGCCCCCCTAGGGGCCAAGCAGAGTCCCTCCCACTCCACCCCCCACCTGCAAGCTCCTCTCCCCTAGAGCAGTGGCAGGGGAAAGAGCTACAGGCCTTCTGAGACCGGCAGTGGACAGGCCAGGGGATTCCTGGGGCCCCTCTGCCCACTCCTCTGGCATCGGCCACAGCCTCCCTGCATTTGGACCCAGCACCCGAAGAGTCCAGCGCCGGAGGGGCTTCTGTGAGTCTCCAGTGGGGAGGCCCTCGGCGTCCACTACCTGCCAGCATCCACCTGAGCCTCCTGAGACAGGTGGCTGTCTGTGTGCCAAGCCCCCAGGTGCAGTCAGAGGTGGCAGGCAGCCCAATGACTATGCCGCTTTCCTGGATCCAAATGGAGAAGCTAAGGAGTAAGCAAAGAGCTAACAGCAGCTGAGACCTGGAGGGTCTCGTGGCTCCCGTGGTCCTGTGGATCAGAAAGGAAGCATTTCTTAACTTCCCAGGCTTCTGGGGCAAATGGGACACTCACCCAGGCTGTGGGCATCAAGAAAGGGTCAGGTGCAGCCTGGAGTGGTGGTGCATGACTGTAATCACAGCACTTGGGAGTCAGGGGAATCACAGATTCGAGGCCAGCTTCAGCAATTTAATGAGGCCCTCAGCAACTTAGCAAGACCCCGTTTCAAAATAAAAAAGGGCTGGGGGTGTAGCTTGGAAGGTGAATGTGATTCAGTCCCCAGTACCAATAAAATAAAATAAAGGAGGGGGGGTCAGGTGGCAGGCACCTGGGTCTCGGGGCTGCAGCAGGCATGGGAGAGATGGGATCGTCCTGGGGAGAAGGGCTGGGGAAGAAGAAAGAGGTGAGGGCGTCTCCAGTGGAGAGAACAGCCTGTTCAGAGACTCCCAGGAATAAGATGCAGCCTGGGCAGGGGAAGCAGAGAGGTTGTCTGGGAGGTGAGGCGCCTGTGCCTGGCTCTGCCCTTCCTGAAGCCAGGGGTGGGAAGGCAAAAGCAGCTGCCACGCGGAAGGCTAGGAGAGGCAAGGCAGGCTACACGCAAAGGCATGAGTCCGGGGCAGTCTCTGGAGCAGACAACCTCCCAGGCTGAGGGCTCAGGGACACTCTGAGCTTATGGGGATCTTGCTGCCTGAAGAGAGGATACTGAGCTGGGTACAGTGGCATATGCTTGTAATTCCAGTACTTGAGAGGCTAAGACAAGAGGATCACAGGAAAATGGCAGGACAGCCTCAGCAACTTAGTGAGGCCCAAAGCAACTTAGTGAGACCATTTCAAAATAAAAAATAATACACAGCCACGCATGTTGGCGCACACTTGTAATCTCAGTATTGGGAGGCTGAGAGGAGGATCGCAGTTTCAAAGCCAACCTCAGCAACTTAGCAAGGCTCTCTACAACCTAGTGAGACCCTGTTTCCAAATTAGAAATAAAATTGGGCTAGGGGTATAGTTTGGAGGTAGAATGCCTCTGGATTCAATCCCTGGACCACTGACCTATCTTCCCACTCCCACAGCCAAGTCAAGATAGTATGGGTGAGCTGGGCATGGTGGCACCTGCCTATAATCCCAGTACTTGGAAGGCTGAGACAGGAGGTTCACACTTTCAAGGACAGCCTCAGCAAATAGTGAGACTCATCGACCTAGCAAGATCCTGTTTCCAAACAAAAAAATAAAACAGAGCTGGGATGTAGCCCAGATGTAGAATGACTGGGTTCTATCCCCAATACCACACACACACACAAACACACACACACACACACACACACACACACACACACACAAAAGGTAGTATGAATGGCTACCACTTATTGAGCACCTACTGCATACCAGACACTGCTCTAACAACTTCAATCCTCACTTGCCATCTGAGGTGGGTCCTATGATCTGCCTCAGTTTACAGAGGAGACAGGCATGGTGAGCTTAACTAGCCCAGGACCATAGAGGTCAGGATTCCCAGCAGGCAGTCTCAGCTCCAGAGCCCATGTTTGTTACTTCTGCCCTCTACTGCAGAAGAAGGAGGCCAAGGAAAAGAGGGTCCTTCATGCCTCCTTCAACCTCCTGAGAAGCCAAAGCAGATGGTCCCAGGCCTTTTGGAGAAGCCTGGCAGTTGTCCTCGGTCCTGGGGAAGGGGCAGTGTGGCCCAGCGTCCTGGCCCTTTCTGGGACCATCTGCTGGGGGCAGGCCCACCCTGGGGGCCACAGAGGGCCTGGCCCCTGCCTCCATCCCTGCTGGGGAGCCGTGCTTCCGCTAGCGCCCAGCAACACCGGGAACTGGGCAATAACAAAAGTGAAACTGACTCAGCCGGTTTCCCACCCCCGCCCAGGGAAACGGGGAGCAGCCTCGGCTGGACAACAACCAATTAGGCACTTTTTATTGCCCACGCTGTCATAATCCTCAGAGCTTGGCTGGGACAAAGAGGAAATGGGATAGGATGGAATTCCAGGATGCCTTCTGAGTTTGTCCCAGCCGCTTCCCCG
>PVLC010049890.1:0-10295 GCA_004027655.1 Graphiurus murinus | reverse complement strand
AAATAAAAAGAATAATATGTCATTATTTCAAAGGCATGCTTTTATTTACCTAAAAGATAATGTAATTTAGTTTTACCCTTAAGTGAAATTCTATTGCAAAATAAATTTCTCAATTTTATTAATGCTAATCATTGTAATAAGGTGAGAAAACCAGCAGCATCAAAATATATTTTAATTCAACTCTATCAAAATATGAGAAAACTAGTTATATTCCTATAAGACCAATTTAAAATAATAAGCATATCGACATATTCTTAATAATATATCCATTAATAAGCTCTTTATTTTTAAGGTCATTTAAAATAAAACATAATAAATCAATTATTTTAAGTATTACATTATTTTAGTAATAGATAATTTACTTAAGCTACTTAATCATATTTATACTGTTTTTACTACTTTAAATGTTGTTATACCATATATTCTTTTGAAAACTAAAATGGTAATATATATAGCATAGTAAGAAAGTGAGTAGGATTGTGATGGTTAATTTTAGATGTGAACATGTCTATATTAATTTGTACCCAGATAAATGTCAAAACATTATTTCTGCTTATTATATATGCCTGTGAGGGTTTGTACCGAAGAGATGGGAATTTGAATCAGAGGACTGAACAAGGAAAATTTGTTCTCACCTAGTGTGGAGGAGGACCCAAACCCCTGAGGGCCCACGTTAAATAAAAATGGAAAGGAAAGTTGATGTTGATTTTTTTTTTTTTCTTTTCTAGAGTTGGAAAATCCTTCTTCTCCTGCCCTTGAACATCAAACTCCATGTTTTCCAGCTTCTGGGACTAGCATCAGGTTTTCCAGTCTTCATGGTTGGAGTGATAGTTGCACTATCAGTTTCCCTGAATTGGAGTCCTTCACAATTGGATTTAAGTGTCCCATCAGTTTCCCCAGTTCCCCAGCTTGCAGATGGCATGTCTCGGGGCCTTTCAGCCTCTATGATCACAGAAGCCTATCGTCCTAACAAATTCCCTCACTTCTCCCCTCCCCCCTTCCTATTTGCTTCCTATTGGTTAGTCAGGAGAACCCCAACCAATTCTACTGGGGTCTATTTCTATTTCTAAATAAGACTTAAATTGAATTAGAAATGTTTATTATGTTTTGAATGGTAATATAAGTCTATAAAGATTCACCACAGAATTTCAAATTTATTTTCTTAATGTGCGAAATGGAATAAATAATCACATGACACTTTAGATCACTCATGTTTAAGATGATTCAGTGTTAGCCAACACAAATGAATAATCCTAATCTTAATGTTTGGCTGAATGACAATAAACTAGAGGCATAAATCCTCCCCTGTTTTGTACCTGTGTTTCTCTTCTCGCGTGAATTGGGCGGAGTATTTAGGATATTATAAGTACAGATATGAGAAGATGGGATGAGGGATTGTAGATTATAAGGGAAATTAGCAAAGAGATTCTCAAAAGAGGATACCTTTTGCTTAGGTGTCTGATACCAAAAATCTCACTACAAGTGCAGAAGGAAAACAATTGGTTAGAAATTTATAAAAATGGAAACCTGCTTATAAAGCAATTCTAACTCTCTCCATCTTTGCATAGAGGATAATTAGGATAATTTTAAAGACCACTATCTAAAGCAGATGCACATTTTGAGATCGCTGAAACTCTACCTGGTTTAGAATAGACTTGACTTCAGGTCTTATTCTGGTAGGACTCATGCCAAAGAGCATGGTGAGTTTTTGTTGCCACCTGTGTCATTGTGAATGAGTCATAATCCTTGATTACTTCTATTTTTTCTAACCACAAAGGACTTAGTGATGCACTTTTTGCTTCTACTTGAGCAATTTCAATGAAAAGTTTGTGAGGAAAAACAGAAGGTAGAGAACAAAATAAATGCAAGCGAAAATAATTTTTTATTTTTAAAAGTAGTAGTTTTGAAATGACTTATTTTAGCAAACTTAAAAGATGATTTCTGAGTACTGAGGAATAATAGAAAAACTGACAACTTCTTTCATTTAAGTTAATAGCTGTAATCTACAATTTGTATAAATATTTTTCATTGAAATCAGAATGCCCCTCTACCATAGAAAATGAATGTTTCCTTTATTTCACTTCAGTATTTTCTGAAAAGCATCATTTTACATACCACTACACTGAAGCTATGTTTCTGATTTAAAAAAACGAAAAAAAACCAAAAAAACCCTAAAATTTAAATATCCAAAAGGGAACATTAAAGTGAAAAGGAATGAATATTAACAAAGTATACACTGAAAAAAGAGCATGTTTGTATATTAGCAAATGTATCATTTGGGCTCAAATTTGCATAAGTTCACCTCTGAGGAAGACAGATGAATATAGTGCTTATCTTTTCCTCAAGATGTTTCTTTAAACATCATTAGTTTAGGCTAATGCTGGCATATATTTTTATTTGTTTTAACATATTGACCTTATTCAGATGAGGTTCATGGAATTATGTTAAATAATGTTATGAAAGTTTTCATAAAAATGTCAGCACAACTTACAAATTGTCAAAGATATTAATAATTTAAAAGCCAGAAATTCATTCTACATTACTACTAAAAATATTTTCTAATTAGTGTTTAGAAGAAAATTTTAGAGGACAAAGTTTAAACTATATAGCGGCAATACAATACAAGGTTGCCATTGTAACTGGATACTACAGATCAATGTTTATACTTGAAATTACCTAAAAAATGATGATTGAATCAAAGACACCTTAAGAAGATAACAACAGTGATGAGTAAAATTCATATAAACAGTATTCGAAGTAAAAATAACTTGTGAAAATTATTAAATATGTAATTTAAAAGTTGTTAATACTCCAGAAAGTACATCATAAAAATATCAAAACTTACATTCTGCCTATTGCATGCAATTAATCTTTTATATCCATATATTCCTAAAAGTAATCTAAATAATTTAATAATCTACTCAATTTCTTAATGTGCTAAAACACAATCTGTTGTATTTATTTAATTTGCATGAGTTTAGCTCTATTACTATAGTAACTAATATATCTTTTCATAAACAATTACATTTAAGAGCAGCATTTTAAAAATAAAAGCAGAATTAACCTTGTTAGGCCATTTTGATACAAAAGGAAGTACTCAAAAAATATTTTCTCCAGAAAAAAATGGCATTTTCTTTGAACAAAATAAATAAATCTAATATATATACATAATTTTCTTTAAGTAGACAGTAATGACTAGATATCTGATAGAGCAACACAAATATTAATACTTTTGGAAATGGAAAAGATAATTCATTTCATAGACTACATGTATGTTTCACATTAAAATATTTTTATTAGTTGACTTCTAATAAAATGCTAAAATGTGGTATTTTAATTTAAACAATTATATAATAAATAATGTAAACATGTTTAGTAGATTTAAACATTTTTATTTTGGAATAACAAGTACTCCCTACATCCTTAGTCTCATATTCTTGTGACTATTTCCTTTCATTTGGTTGTGATTATCCAAATTTAAGACAATGGCTATTCTGTATCATTCATTATATAATTATTTAAATTATATAAAATTATATAAATTTATATAATATTATATAAATTATATAAATTATATAAAATTATATAAATTTATATAAAATTATATAAATATTTCAGAAGGGGCCTTGTCCAAATAAAATCCTTGATAGAACATACATGGAAGGTAATCAATATTTGGTAATATGCTAATTTTATTTTCAATTAGTTATTCACTGTAGACAGAGAGAGTCCCAGAGTCACACATTTCCATACCTACTGAGTTGAATGATCTTGATCAGTCTTGATGTTGGCTAGCATTCTGAGTTTGGAAAGTTACTCTCTATTTTTATCTTCTCTCCAATTTTTGCTCCCCCTCTAGTTAAAATTGTGTCTAGAAATACTATAGTGTTGGAATGTGTAAAGTTTCCAAAGGGTCTGCAGGAAAACTGTGGTTGCATTTCTTTTAAGTGGAATTTTCTCCAATCATCCTAGAATCTAATCAAATCTCTCTTTCTCTAGATTTTTTATGTACATGTGTTTGTATGTGTGCATATTTACTACATATATAATTGAATTATTTAATTTGTGTTGCTATTCATGTATGCTTATTTTACTACATTTTGTTATATATGCATATACATAGCTATATCAATATTTAAATTCATATCAGTATAGGTATACACACAAACACACATATATACTATATATATATGTATATATATGTATTTACATATGTATATGTATAAAGTAGAGTTGAGGGTAAAGCCCTGTTTTCTGCCCCAAGTGGTCGCTGAAATGAACTGATGAAAGGCAGGTTAATTGGATAAAAAGATATATGAATTTATTAACTTGTACAGAGACAGTTGCAAAGTGTAATTACCCAGTCACTCAACATACTTCAGAAGTTTATATATCTCTTTTCATAGAAGAGAAAAAGAATAAGGAATGCAGACAGTATTTAGGAAGTAGTAAATTATTTTAGTGGAATTCAGTTGGCTTGAAGAACATACTCTAGCCTGGCATAAAATCTGTTTGGGCTGTAGAGCAGGCGATGGTTTGTAGATGATCTGTTTTGGAATATAGAATGGGATAGAAATAGAAGACAGTGTTATGCAACAAACGTCAGTCCAGGTGTTTCAATAGACTACAGTCTTCTTGCAACATGAATTTAATCTTCTCTGCTTAATGAAATTTCAGTAAGAAGACTAAAGGTAATAGTTCTCTTTGCACAGATATAGTCAGGTAGATAAAGAATGGCAGAACAGAATGCATTGTTAATGATTCTGTATGAGACTGAAATGGAGGAAAATTTTGTGTGACAATCTGTTCCTGTGTGAGGGTAGACTTCAGTCTTTTTTTCTGTGATATAAGTTTAGTTAATGAAAATTCTAGGAAAGGACCAGCTGTATTTCTTTCTTCTTTGGTGAGTATGGACTTCAGTCAGATAAGAGAACTTGGAAAAAAAGTCCTCCCTGTACATTGTGAAAGTGTGACTAGATGAAGTGAGGGGAACCTAGATTCTGATTCAGCTTCTAAGGATGTGTAATTTCCTTTAGATCAAATTATTCCAAATTAAAAAAAAAAGTGGTATCATTCTCCTAGTCCCACAAGATTTTGTGGTGCATATTCAGATTGTTGAATCTAATCTAGGAAGGTAAGGTGGATGCCAAAAATAAAAAATAGTAGTGAAAAATGGAAAACAAAACAAAATAAAACGTGAACTCCTGCTAACAAACTGGGTGAAGAACAGATGGTTGAAGTTTTTCATAATAGAAAATGTACATGATAATTCCGATTTAATACTTACTAAAATGAGTATTCTAAGCACATTCTGCTATTTAGATTATGTAATCCTGATGATGATTCCAAGAGTTTAGTATTTGCATTATCTCCATGATTCAGATGAGAAAACTTTGAGAAAAGGCATTGCCACTCTCCAAGTGTCATGAGATGATGTAGCTGCAATGAAGGATTTATCAACCAAAGTCTTGTTCATTGCTACTACCCAAAATTTGTTGGCTGAATGAATGTGGTATGATCTGTAAGTAATGCCACATGGTTTGGGTCAGAGTACACTTTTCTACATCTCTCTGGTGCTTTAATGCAGCCTACAGGTTCTAGCCAGATACTCACTTTCCTCATTTGCTCTTTTATATTCCCAAAGCCTCTATGGAAAGTTACTTCTGATTCCTGTATTCCAAATTCTCTTCTTTCTTCAGGTGCCATCCATAGTTGTGATACTGGTCTCTACTAACACTTAGTTTACCTGACCCAATATAATAGCATTTTTTTACCTGATGGTGAAAATAAGCCATAATATTTTCTTATAATTTGATAATAAAAAACTCAGAATATATAATTTAGAATATTCCCTTTTACAAATTATATTGAGAATAATGAATGAGGAACACAAAGCAAAAAGTTTGACATATAGATTTCCAGCATTATTTTCTATTTTCAGGGTTTCATATCTCTCAATTGAAAGAACACAAATCTCTGAGGATCTAAAATATAAAAACATCTTCAAAACTTCAAATTCTCAGCTCCAAGGGAAGTATCAATATTTTTATAAAAGAGCAATAGCAGAATATGAGTTTTGGTTTTCCTTTTTTTTTTAGTGACAAAATTCTATTAATAAATTAATGCAAATCACATCAAGAAAATCTTTATTAATTTTTTTTCCTTTTCTTTTCAGTTGCCTGGACCTAGAAATTCTACTATCCACCTGAGAGAATGAGTTTGCATTTTTTTCTTGTACAAATATAATTCCCTTATTACCTACCACATTTTTTATTCATGGCATAAATATTAGTGGTAGTGTTGGGAGAAAAGATTAAATCATACTTACTAATAAAATACAGTATGGGAAGCAGACTAGGAAAATCAAGTTTAGTGTTTGAAAAATCAATAACACTCCAGTATCTAGCAATATAGAGGGGATGATGGCTGGGAGAACCAAGAAAATTAGATTTTATAATGATTAGCCTCAGTTCACAATATAAGATGTGGAGGAAGAATTATCAAGCACAGAATTTATAAATTGTAGGAGAGAAAAATACATTCTTTTACTCTTACTATTCTAATTTTATTTATTTATTTAGTACTCAGAATTGAACCTAGGAGCATTCTACCTCTGAGCTAAATATACCTCCATGCTCTTTTTTATTTTTTATTTTGAAACAAGGTATACCTAGGTTTCTTAGCATCTCATTAAATTGCTGAGCCTAGTCTTGAACCTGTGATACTCCTGTCTCAGCCTTCCAACTACTGAGATTACAGGAGTGCACAACCATGCCCAGCTCTATTTTTATTTTTTAAAGCATTGTCTAAATAAAGTAGTCCTTTGCCAAAATGAGAACTATTCTCTAAATTTAAGAAATTAATAATTTAGCGGTAAGTATCAAAATGTGATCACTCTGGAAAGCTTAGGAGATGTTTGTTAGCCCATTTGAGGTCTATGAAAGGCTGAGTATCATTACTAGTGCCACAAAGAACTCTGAGATGATTTTTATGGTGAAAAAAACTTATGACTCAATCTGGGGATAAAAGTCTATCACTTGAAAATTCCGCTGTAGGTAATGAAACAGAAATGGAAGCATAAAGGTTAAACAGCTTTTTTAAAGATCAGCAACTAGTAAGTGGAACAGCAAAATTCAGCATTAATATCTCTCAGCCTTAGGGTTTTTAACTATATCACTGATTTTTTGTAAAGCCTTTTGTTAAGGAAATAACAGATTCTATTTGAAGATTTGATGCTGTACCTAACGGATATCTCCGATATCTCTCAGTATCAGTGCTTAAAGTGTTTCTTGAAAACACATTTAAAAAATTATCTTAAAAAAAAATTATCTTAAACATAGTAATAAAATTCCCTGGAATTTGACGATTTCCAAAGTAGGTAAAGAAAACACTAATCTTGCTTAACTGTTCTTTAGTGTGGTATAATTTTATAATATCAGAATATTTAAAAACATAAAATCCTATGTGAGTCAATGTTTATAAAAATATTAGTCATTAATATGAACATAAAAATATATAATAGAAAGATTAAAAAAATAAAATAAGATTTCTAAAGAAATTGAAATCTATGTTTTGATACTTTTAAGACTGATGAGAAAAAAGTTTTTAAACTAAAATGCTTTGTCAGGCAACAAGTACAGACAATTTCTAGTTCCTTGGCTTAGAAGGATCTCAAGGCCAAGCACATTTTCAGCCATTGAAGATAAGAGAGCTGACTTTAAAACTGATTTACAACGGAGCCTTCATTTCCTTACCGAGTTTTATGAGTACTTACATAGTTTTCATACCTTAGGCAACAAAATGGCAATGGCAGAATTGCCCTTTTAGAAACATACACTTCTACTCATTTCAAAACAGAATGAGTTCAGAAACAGAGCTACAAAGTTGAAAAACAATACAAAGATAGATAAAGTTCTGGAAATGAATGAAATATAGTATATTATGTATTTTGAAATGTGTAAAATGTAATATATTGAAGAAAATACAAGGAAGCTAAATATCTAAAATTTCAAGAGTATTTGTTCAGATGTAGAAAGCTTTTATCTTTCTAAGAAAGAAGACTGATTTCTGCTACTTGAGGGGGTATTATCATTTTTAGTAATTTATTGTCTAAGTTTATTTGGGCCACTGTAAAAATAAATACCTTGAACCTCTTTCTTATAGACAACAGACATTTATTTCTTACAGTTCTGGAAGCTGAAAATGTGAAATCAGGGGGTCAGCACAGATGAAAAATGGTGAGGGACCAACTTTCAGGTTCATAGTTGGCTCTGTGCTCTAGGATCTTCACGTGGTAGATGGCCAAAGGTAGTTTTGAGGTCTCTTATAAGGGCACTAGTCTCATTTATGAGGGCTACATTCTCATAAACTAATCACCTCCAAAATGCCCCACCTCCTAACATCAGCATTTAGGTTTCACAATATGAGTTGATTCCAAAAAATATGTGTGTATGAATGTTACTATCATTAAGAGCTACTTTATGATGTGAGACTATAATGCACCAGTAAAAGTATAAATAGATAAATAAATAAATACAGATAAAATTTCTATTTTAAATTATTTTAAGAAAGAAAAAACCTTCTATCAAAGAGTTACTTGTTAAAAATCTAATGATAGCCGGGCGTGGTGGTGCACTCTTGCAATTCCAGCATTTGGGAGGGTGAGATGGAGGATCCAGGTTCGCACCCAGCCTCAGCTACCTAGTGAGGCACTCCGCAACTTAGTGAGACCCTGTTTCAAAATAAAGAATACAAAATAGGTCTGGGGGTGTGGCTTGTAGCTCGCAGGTAGGATGCCCCTGAGTTCAATCCCCAGTACTGCAAAAAAAAAAAAAAAAAAAAAAATCTAATGATAACTGTCTTTTGAACAATTATATGCAAGCATTGTGAAAGCACATAGATTTATAAAATGCTCAGGGATACACAACATTAGTAAACACTAAAAAATTAAATCATTCATATGTGATAGTGGATACAAAATAATTAATTGGAATGTAATATATTTGTTATATATGTTTCTATAAAATTATAAAGCATATGTATTTAATACAAGTATTTTGAAGATAGATAAGGGCATAGGGCATGAGTAAATATGGATATATATTCTAATACTGTTGTATGTTTCACAATATGTGTGTTGGCAAACATTTGGTTTAAGGGAGATCTTTTGCAAGTGATATTATAACAAAACTTGCTGTTTGTGATATACAAAAAATTTCTAATTAGAAGAGAAAATGAATAAGCTGTTTAAGCACAAAACAGCACAGTTAAAATTACAACTATGTACTGAGAGTAGAGATGGTTGGTCCTTCTCTCACATCAGAAAAACATGGGTAGAGTGCAAAAATTTTTCCAGAAACATATCCTGAATTCTTATCTTCCTGTAGATGACGTGTAATATTAGGAAAAAAATTAATTGACTATTATAAATGTGATGATTGCTTTCAACTGAATAATTTAATAGGCTCCAGTTTGTGAGCTCAGGAGCCCTTGCTGGGATGATGATAAAGTGTTTTATATAACTGAATAAAAATCGAGTGAGAAAAGATATGAAACTAAGCTAAGTGCATTTGGAAAAGAATCAGAGAGGTGCACTGATGCTGAAGTGCTGCCGAGGTGGGAAAAACAGCAATACACATATCTAACAGGTATTTTACAATTGAATCATTGAATCTCCTCTTTTTCTGTAAGGTAAAATTTTTTTATGAAACTTGGAAGTATAATGCTCTCTGTCCGAGTTAAACTGGGATTGATTTTTTTTTTAATTGATTAAAAAAATAAGAAGAAGAAAAAGCAAAGACAGGCAGATAGGGAAGTCAGAAGACATAGGAATAGTGAATTTAGATTTTGATGAGATAATATGAAAGAGACCTGACCAATTGCTACAGAGAAATAAACAACAACAAAATCATCAACAACAAATCATGATGACTATTGAAGTAGGCTTTTAAATAATAGTGATATTCTCTAGGCTATAAGGACCTTTCTTTTAAATGTGTAGATGATGAGAATTTAAATTATACTCTCAACATTTATTTTCTTGGAGTTAAGCTTCTAAAACAACATGTCTTTCTTTTGCATTTGGATTTTTAAAACATTCTTTAGTATTCATCAAATTAAGCTTGTTTTCAATATTTCTGTCCTTTCCAATAACACAAAAGATCCTAAAATAGTAACAGTACAAAAAAATTCATCATAATGAGTGAATAATTATATTAATCAATAAATATAGAAGGATACAGGTAAATCATTTAAATAGATGTACAATTATTATATACCTTACATTTTGAAAATGA
>PVLC010049889.1:0-10285 GCA_004027655.1 Graphiurus murinus | reverse complement strand
CTGCCATGCCCACTGTCAAAATGTTTGAGAGTGGTTTCCCCTTTGTTCAGGTTTCCTAGAGGGATTTTGAGCAGCTCTGGCCATATGGAATAGTTACTATTAGACTCAAGTGAGAGATGGTCGATTATCAGGTTTTCCTTCAAATGTAAAATTTTTTTTCAGGACCACTAATTTATTTTTGTAGATTCCAAGCTATTCATTTTGTGTTCCTTAACTTTATTTCTTTATGGAGAATAATCTTTCATGCTTTGTCCTTTTTTTTTAATCTCAACCTTTGTTATTTCTTGGCACCTAGATTTACCAAAATGGGAAGTTCTTAGATTTCAGAGCTAGCTCTCAATTGTGTATATTTCTGAAAGATTTAAGGTAATAAAATTACATGGATTCTCTTACTGTGTGTGTGTGTGTGTGTGTGTGTGTGTGTGTGTGTGTGCATGTTTACTAGGAATTGAAAATTGAACTCAGGGTCATTTTACTTCTGAGCTGTGAGATCACCCTTTTGTTTTACTTTATTTTTGAATGAGGTCCTAGTCAAGTTGCTGAGGCTTCCTGTGAACCTGTGATCCTCCTGTCCTAGTGTCCCAAGTACTAGGATAAGACGCATGGATAACAGGATAAGAGCTAAGAGATTACCATAGGAAAACAAGATAATGGATGACTCTCAGCTCTTTTTTTATTGTTGTTCTTGTTGTCATTGTCATGGTGACATTTCTCTGATTTATTTTTTCATTGGTGCATAATAACTGCATGGAAAAATGTTTGGTTGTGGCCATTTTGAACAGGCATTTAACATCATTTCATTATCTTCTCCCCCAGTGCCTGCCCTTCCCCTCCTTCTTCCTGTTCCCTTCCCTTTGTCTTACTAATCTATTGCAATACTCTTCTGCTTCTCTGAAATTATTTTCTCTTGTATTCCCTCTAGAAGTGACACATGACAGAAAACATTACACTCTCTTCTGTCCATGTCAGACTTGTTTCTACCTAAATTTCAACACTATGAAATTCTATTTAGCTAATGAATTATGCTGCAGTCACTTTTGAGCCCATTGGTAATTTAGCTGAATTCTGTCATTCCTTATGACTTTGTGTTGTGGCTTTCTATATGATGTACAATTTTGTTCAGTTAATAATTATTTCAGTTAATATTTAATTGATATTTGACATCATTTAACTATTTGCCAAATGTTGGTGTTCCCCTTGTATTTAAGGTATGTTTCTATAATGATAGCATTAGTCAATTACCAAAATATTAATCTGTTTCTTCTTTTTAGTTAGGCATGAGAAACTTAATTACAGAGAGAAGCAGATAGCTTACAAACTCAAGATGTTTAGCTCCCTCCTATGTCAATGAGAGTGACTAGAATCTTCAGTGGTTTTGTCCTAGAGATCATGTATGAGGTTCAGACTCCTGCTTCATGAAATCGATTGAAGGCTTCCAGACTCTCCTAATACTAGCCCCATGGACAAGGAACTTCCCTGAGTACATCAGATTTAAGGTGACCTTGCCCTCTAAGAAGCTCTTCTTGCCTAACTCTGACAGAGTGGACAAAATCTCTAGCAATCACTTAGAGAATTCACAGGCATAATGTAATACATGAAATTTGCCATTTCATATTGTGAATAATGAATAAGGAAGAGACAAAGGAAGAAACACCTGGCATGGTGCTGCATGCCTATAATCCAGGACATCGGAGGATGAGGCAGGGGCAGCAGAGGTCCAAGGCCCTCCTCAGAAATTTAGAAAGATCCTCAGAAACTTAGCAAGACTGTTTCAAAATAAAAAAATAAATAGGACTTTTGGTGTTTCTATGAAATAGATTGCCCTGTGTTCAATTACTTGTACCAAAATGATGGTGATGATGATGATGATGAAGAAGAAGAAGAAGAAAATGATGGTGGTGATGATGACACTGAAGAAGAAGAGGAAGAAAAAGAAGGAGAAGAAGAAGAATAAAAAGAAGAAGAAGAAAACAAAGAAGAAAAGAAAGAAGAAGAAGAAGAAGAAGAAGAAGAAGAAGAAGAAGAAGAAGAAGAAGAAGAAAAAGAAGGAGAAGAAGAAGAATAAAAAGAAGAAAACAAAGAAGAAAAGGAAGAAGAAGAAGAAGAAGAAGAAGAAGAAGAAGAAGAAGAAGAAGAAGAAAAAGAAGAAGAAAAAGAAAAAGAGGAAGGAGAAGAAGAAGAAGAAAAAAAAGAAGAAGAAGAAAAGGAAAAAGAGGAAGGAGAAGAAGAAGAAGAAGAAGAAGAAGAAGAAGAAGAAGAAGAAGAAGAAGAAGAAGAAACATTCAAATAGCTAGAAGTGCCAAGCTCTGGATAAGAGAGGTTTTTATAGGAGTGAGAGAAATTATGGTTGAAACTGTACTCCAAAAGTCATCAACCCATCTCTCATCTCCCTCCCATGCAAGAACACCTGCCAAAATGAAAGTTACATAATAATAAATGGATGTGATAAGGTTACATATGCTCTAGGAATGAGTTTCTTGTTACCTAACCATTTCTGAAGGACCTGGGCATCTACATAGGTTGAATATGATACAGACATGCTAGATCACCATAATCCTTCCTGATGCCCCAGAGCACAAGCTCTCTGATGACAAGCCCTTGCTATGCATCCATATGTCCAAACACAGAGGAGCACCCCTGTGGTTGCAGTGACATAGGGGTTTGAGAGAAGAGGCTGGCATATTTGAGGCCTGCCTTGATAACTAAGTAAGATGTCAAATCAAAATGAATAATAAAAAGGACCTGGGATATAGCTCAAAGATAGAGTGGTCCTAGATTCAAACCCCCGAACAAAAAAACAAAACAAAGGAGACACACACATATGTATACACTTTTGCATGCACACACATACACACACACACACAAACACACACTTGTGAGAAATGAATGTTACTGGTAGGAACTCAGCCTATTCTAGTGGCAGAAACTTTGTAGAGGGACACACAAGTGGCTGAGATTCTGAGACCCTGCTCAAAGATTTCAGACCCATGAAAGCATTATAAAATCTATCATTTTCCTTCTACTGCTTCCTTGCTCTGGCAGGCTTGTGTGGTGCACTCTTTTCACTGGGATGTATGTATGTGTGTGTGTGTGTGTGTGTGTGTGTGTGTGTATACATGTTTATGTGATGTTTTGTTTTTTTGTCCTGGGGCTTGAATCCAGGACCAATCTATCATTGAGCTATATCCCAGGCCCTTTTTATGATTTATCAAGTATGAAGTCTTGCTAGTTACCAAGGCTGGCCTAAAACTTGTGTGTGTGTGTGTGTGTGTGTGTGTGTGTGTATGGTAAATAAGTCATTAGCAACTCATGCTACTCAGTGGCAAAAATCACACATTCAATACACTTTTACAAGAATGTTCAGGGCACACAGGCTACCTGTCACACACACCTGCTCTCGATCTTTGGTGTGTATATGCCAGACAAGCTTGACAGATATGACAGCAGAAGAAGAAGAAAGGAGGTATTCAGAAGATTTTCTTGTGTCTGAAACCTGAGAGCAGGGTCTCAATGTCTCGGAAACCTGTGTGTCCCCCAAGAGAGTTTCTTCCACCAGGGGAGACTGAGTTTCCACCAGTCACATTGATTCCAAAGCCTATGTTGCTTGATCATGGATATCAGGGTAATGGAGTAGACAAAATAGGTTTCTTTCCCTCCCTGCACCTACACAAGCTTAGAGCAAATGGAGAAGATAAATTCAAGGTTGTAAGTATACAAGACGGGAGAAAAGCTCTGAACATACTGCTCTCAATTCCTCTGATCTTTACATAAGCTCAAAGAGAATGAAACATTTTAGAAGCTGGGACATGAGCAGGGAAAGTTGAGGTCAGTCTCAGCAACTAAATGAGATGTTCAGCAACCTAGTGAGGCACTGTTTCAAAATTTAAATAGGGGCTGGGGGTGTGTCTCAGGAGGAGAATGTGCCTTGGTTCAATCCCTAGTCCTACGACAAAAAATAAAATTAAAACGAAATAAAATAAAAAAGATTTCTCTGTCTTCTTCTAGAGTTTCTCTTATGTCCCACTTTCTCCCTAGCTTCCGCATATTAGGGAGAACATACATTTTTTTTTTTTTTACTTTTTCTGACTGACTAATCTCACTTAACATAATCTTTTCCAGTTGCACCCATTTCCCTGAAAATGACATGATTTTGTTCTTCCTTATGGCTTAGTAAAATTCCACTGTGTACAGATCCCACAGTTTTGCTAGATGAAGAAAGAGAAACCTTAGATGAGCAAAGAAGGTGACTTAACTGAAGGTAATGGTGGGGGGGACACCCTAATTCATATGATGTACTTTCACAAACATATAAAATCAATCACTAAACTGAACTTGAGGATGAGGGAAGGTGAGATATTGGGGTGGAAATTGCGGAAGGGATAAATGAGAAATGGTGCATGTATGTCTTTACGAGCTTCTACCTATCAAAGATGTATGATTACAATGCACCAATAAAAAAAATTAAAAGAGCTAGAAATGTATCTTGGAGGTAGAATGCTACTGGGTTCAATCCTCAGCACCAAAAAAGCAGAGAAGATTAAACACACAAAATCACACACAGCAATGATCCCATATAACACTTAGATAAAGTGAGGAACTTACCTATGAGTTACTGCTTTTTGATGTGGTCTCATCAAGAGATATTGTCGGATCACAGATACTTCCTGATTCAAGTAGTGAAGGGGAAAAAATGCCCCCAGCACCAGGTCTCCTTCTCTCTTGATATTTGGCTTGGCTTTTGTGTAACAGTCCTTTACGTCATCATGAAAGGAAGGGTGCAAAGGCTGTAGGAGCAAGAAGAAGAGAAACAGAGAGAAGGTCATCTCAGATTCTGCCCAAGAATGAAACAGTACCATGTCCAGAGTGAAGTGTGCAGGGGAGAATGAAGATTGCTGTGTGATACTGGTGCAGGCACAATGGAGTCCCACTGTCCCTGGATGCCCTGGACATGTGAAAAGTATCCAGATGGGTTTTCCATGCAGGGGCACAGGGAGAAGAAACAGGGGGCATTCATAAGGGAGTCATGGGGCTGAGACCTGTGCTGTGGTGTCTGTGATCAGAGCAGCTCTGGCTCTCTGTCTTTTCATAACTCTTCTTCATTCTCATCCAGGAGCTCCAGGGACCCATTGCCTAGGGCTCTGCACCTGTCCACTTCCATCCTGATGAAAACACTTTGGAAAAACATGTTTGTGCCTCTGTAACTCTATGGCCTCAATGATTTCATCATACTTCTGTGATGCTCTGGGGTCCACCCCATCCTGAGAGAGCAGCCCTTAATTGCTGAGAACCAAGAAGTTTAGACTTAATGTCTGTCCACTGACTTGAGGGAGAGGACAGGGTGAGAAAAACTTCGTGTTGAAAAGAACTGAAGTTAGAATCCTACAGTGATTCATGTGGACTCATGTTTATACCAGTATAAGTCAAAATAGTCCATGCAGGGCCTAATTGTCAAATTATGGAATCAACCTAGGAGTTCATCAACAGAGGAATATATAAATATAATAGGGTATATGCACACAGTGGAATTTTACTCAATTTCATGTCATTTGTAGGAGAATTAATGTAACTAGAGAACATTATGCTAACTGAGATTAGTCTGTCTCAGAAAGACAAAGGTCATAGGTTTTCTCTCATATATGTGAGCTAGCGAGAAAATCAGAACAGCAAACAAGTTTTGGCTCACAGGAGCAAGTTGGATAGTGAAGAAAGCATGTTTTAAGCCCAAGCATGTGAACCAGGCTGCAGTACCTGGGAGCATACTTAGAAGATGTCAGATGATTGTGGCCTGGTGGATGACCCACATGTCCTCCCCTCTTGGGTAGTCCTGGGTTCACACCTTTGTGACTGACAAAACAGGATTGTTCTACTGGGACTGTTTGCCATAGAGTTGAGTGTCTCCTTAGAAGGCCTCTCCCACAGTGGCAAAAAGGCCTCTGGATGGAACCCAGGGGTATTCTCCACTTGAACTACAAACTCAACTCTATTTTATTATTTGGAAACAGCATTCACAATAAATTCCAGAAAGCCTCTCTAATTTACTGAACCTGGCCTTCCACTGTCAGTCCTCCTATGTGTGCCTTCCAAGTTTGGGGATTATAGTCATGCAGCACCAAGCCTAGACCCCCTGTCCTTTTAATCTTTTATTTTGAAACAGAATCACACTAGGTTGCTGAAGGTCTCAATACTTTGCTGAGATTAACCTTGAACAGTCACTAAGTTGTTGAGGTTGGCATCGAATATGCAATCTCCTCTTTCAACCTTCCAAGTGCTAGAATAAGTGTGTACTATGGCTCCAGCTGAAAAAGACAGAAAGAAAAAAAATAATAGGAAGAAAGCAAGAAGAAACTAAATTTATGATAGCCTTTCAAACATTTTCATTTTTACAGGATATTTAACAGAGGGAACCCAGCCAGAATATATTAAGAAATAAGTTCTTACAAATTTGCTGACCTACCTTGCTAAATTGCTGAGCTTAGTGTTGAACAAGGGGATCCTCCTGAACTAACCACACAAGTATTAGGATTACAGGTGTGCAACACCATGCCAGCTCACATAGGCTTGTGTGTGTATGTGGGGAGTCACTGGGGTTTGAATCCAGAAGCATTCTACCTCTTCAAACCTATTTATTATACTTTATTTGAAACAGGATCTCACTAAGTAGCTATGGTCACATAGGCTTTTTTAATGGAAATTTCTATCTGTGTGTTTTTGTTTGTTTTTTTTGATTTTGTAGTTGTTGTTTCTTTTACAATTTTTTACTGAAATATAACTTCTAGAGAATTACAAAAATCAGACACCTATGTTCTATCACCTTCGACAAACTTAACATATCCCTGTGCCAGTCCCAAATCAGTGAACAGAATATCAACTTTAGCCCCAAATGAAACATTTCTGTATAAGAAGTAAATAAAAATATATGTGGTACATCTATGCAATAATAAAAGACGTAACTCAAAGTCAGGCAAGGAAAGAGACTAAAGAAACATTACTTAGTTAATTCAGAGTGTAGAGAAAGAGTATCATGTCATTCAGGCATGGTGGCACAAACCTGTAATCCCAGTACATTGGAGGCTGAGACAGGAGTAAACCAGGCTCAAGACCAGCTTCACTGAACAAAACAATAAAAACATGGTGGGCATGTAGTTGAGAAGTAGAACACTCCTGAGTTCAATCCCCATAACACACACACACACACACACACACACACACACACACACACACACACACACACACACACACACAAAGTATCGTGTCAGAAATAATCTCAGTTTTCATAGTAATTGAATTAAATTTTAATAAATGCAAGAGCAATTTTTGCTTTCCTACTCCTCTTTCTCTTCCCCCTCCAATTATTTGTTTGTGTATTTATTTATTTATTTTGGATCCTGGGTATTGAACCCACGGGCATTCAACCTTTGAGTTACATTCCCAGTACTTTTTTTTTTTTTGTAATATGTTCTAAGTTACTGAGACTGGCCTGAACTCTTCAAACCTCCTGTCTCTTCTTCCCAAGTACTAGGAGATAGGCATGCATTTACACACCCAGCCAGGGTAATTTCTTTTAATAACTATTTAATGTTTTCTTTGGTCTTACTTTTTCAGATTTTTCATCAATATTCAAATAGTTCTTAATTTTTACCTATAATAATCAATATTAAATGAAAATTTATGAACATAAAATTATTTTGTGTGTGTGTGGTACTGGAGATTTAACTCACAGGCATTCTACATCTGAGCAACACTACCAATCCATTTTTCAATTTTTTATCTTGAAACAGGTTCTCACTAGGTTGGTGAGAGTCAAGCTATGTTTTGGAGGCTATTGTCAAACCTGCCATCTTCCAGTTTCAGCCTCCTAAGTACTGGGATGACAGGCATGTGCCACCATGCCTGGAACATTTCTCTTTTTGTGGGATGCATTTAAAGATGTTGAAAGAGATGGAGACATTGGAAACATATTTAAAATTATTGATATTTATAATAGTTGGTGAGGGGACACATATCAATTACCTTAATTAAATCTTCCTAATATATGAACATTAATTAAAACATTTCATTAATACACAAAACTGTTATTTGTCAACTAAATATTTAAAGCCGGGCATGTTGGCATTTGCTTCTAATCCCAGTACTTGGGAGGCATAGACAGATTGCAAGTTTGAGGCCAACCTCAGCAACTTAAACAGACCTATTTTCAAAACTTAAATAAATCAAGGCTGGAGATGTAAGTCAAGGTTGGACACCTTAGGAAAAATTACTAGTAACCCCAAAAATTTAACTCATCAAGAAAATTTGAATATACAAATTTTTATTTCATAGTGTAAAAAAGAAATTTTAGGGCCTCTGACATGTGTACTCACACTCAGGCATGAACTATTGGAGCTATTTAAGCCTTACCACCCTGAACAATGAATTAAGGATGCATGTATTTTTGTTCCTTATGGGAGTCACCATACTGTTGAGAATTTAGGCAAAGTTACCTCCCTGCTCCTAAAGTGGCCCTTTCAGTCTTCAGAAGGGTTGGCATCAGTTTCATGCAGCACACAGCATTCCTGCATCACCATGTAACTTCCTTATAGTTTGTGACTTGATTTTTCACTCAGAGTGTGTGGACTTTATTCATTTCTTTTACTCCTTTCTATTCTAGTATGACAAACACTGATAGCTTCATTCACAATGTCCATTGTCCCCTAATTATTTATTGTAAATTTTTTGTTCATATTGTCTGTGCCCAGTATTACAATTTCCCAGAATCTGCTGAAGCACCGTGGGCTCTGCTCCTCTGTGCTGGCCATAAGCCTTCAGGAGAAGTCCCTTTGCAGTGAGAACCACCTGGCTCTTCTCACCTGTTTTATGTCATAGCACCCAGGTTTTGGATGCAAAGTTACCTCAAGGTCGGGTGCATGGAAAGGTTTTTAACTTGTATTTGCTATGATGAAAATTTAATGTGACAAAAAACACAAGGATTTATATTCCTAACAGGCCTCTGAATTGCCCCAGCAGCTGTGGTCTGCTTTATGCTTAATATTTCTCCTGTACAATTCTGATTAAAATTACCCCCTACCAGTTGAATCCAAATAGCTTGGTTTTCTGTTTTGGGGATGGTGTTGAGATTCCAGCTGAATGCACTAGCTAAATGGGAAATATACTCACTCTCAAATGCTGTCCATGCTTCACAGTTCTTTAAAAAACATGTATATTCTCTAATGTGTAGACTCAGAGCACACCTACATTAACACAACCTAATTGTGTTGTTACAGTATGTATGCTCAGGGTATGTTATTTTAATTTTATTAATGATAGAGATTTCCATCATGATTATAGATTAACATTCTTGTAATTCTGGCTTTATTTACTTATTTACTTTGATATTCCTTATTAGGTGCATATAAGGTTAGATAATTTCAGGCAGATTATTCTTTTCCTGTAGGAGTCATATTTCCAAGTAGCAAACTATATTCTAATGCATCTATAATAAATGGTCAAATACTTCTATTGCATGAGTCATAGATATGTCAGAGACACCTTATAAATACTATTAAGTACTTGTTTTAAGTTAAAGTTCCATTATATGTTTTTGTATACTTTGTAATTTAATTTTTTGGTTATTGCTAGTGACTCAGCCCAAAGGCTTTCTATCACTAATTACCGCTTACCCTATTTTACCTTTTACTTGCAAACAGGATCTTACTAAGTTGGGTAGTGTCTCTCTAAGTTGCTGAGGCTTGCCACAAACCTGTGATCTTCCTGCCTCAGCCTCACTAGTAATGAGATTACAGGCATGCACACCAGGCCAGGTTGTTGTAATATTACCCCCACTCTTTCAGTGACAAAAGGAGGAGTAAGAGAGGAAGAGAAACAATATCCAAACTCAAAACCAGGGGATATTTTAGTCTCAAACTTTAAAATGTGATAGAAATTTGTGAAAGACATCACCAGAATGCCTATTTATAGAAGAATTTGTTCTGTCCTTCAAACATTTCAATGAGTTCTTATCAGGTCTTATGAGAATGATGTAGTACTTAGGGGCAAAGATGCAGCCCAGGAGCCCCGCACTGGAGACCAAGATGGAGAAGACCTCCACGACCAGCATGGCCTTCCCCTTGGTGCTGTGGTAGACAGGGAGGAAGGTGACCCAGACACTGCAGAACAGCAGCGTGCTGAAGGTCAGGAACTTGGCTTCATTGAAGGTGTCAGGAAGGTTCCTGGCCAGGAAAGCCATAGTGAAGCTCCCCAGGGCCAGGAAGCCCAGGTATCCCAGGACACAGTAGAAGGCGGTGACTGA
>PVLC010049888.1:0-10273 GCA_004027655.1 Graphiurus murinus | reverse complement strand
GCCGCTCCGTCTCGGGGACACCTCGTGCGGCCACTGCCTGGGCTCTGCCTCCTGAGGCTGCCTCCTGAGGCTGCCGGCCATGTTCCTGCACCTTCCTCCCCGAGGAAGCTCTGACCCCTGAGGCAGCCTGGAGCCTGGGTCCTCACGGCCACACACATGCCTTGCGACCCGACTGTCCCAGCCTTGCGCCACCATCTGGTCAGCTCTGCCCCGCTGCGAGGTTGCTCAGGCCGTCCCGCTGGCCTCGGGTCCTGGCTACTCCTGACCATCTGAGCCCAGCTCCCACCTGTTCGGGGCCCCTCCTGCTCCGTGAGGTCAGTGTCCCTGTGGGGTCTAATTGTGGGTGAAAGGGTCCCTTGGAGCTGACGGTCTGCCCTGAAGCCATGAGTGGGAGTCAGGGTCATTCCCCAGGGAACACTCTGCTGGAAACGTGTCCTCTTCTGAGAGAAGATGGCCTAGAGCAGGCTGTGTGGAGGGGATGGGCTGCCCCCCCATGGCAATGCCTCACAAGGACCCCGAGGAAGGAGGATCCCCAAACACCGCCCAGGAGCCCTAGCCACAGAGGAAAGGACCCATAAAACCCCAGAGCTGACCAATTAAGAATGTAGATTTGAGCACATGCTTGTAATCCCAGTACTTGGGAGGCTGAGACAGGAGGATCCGGGTTCGAAGCCAGTCTTAGCTACCTAGTGAGGCACTCCGCAACTTAGTGAGACCTTGTTTCAAAATAAAGAATAAAAAATAGGGCTGGGGATGTAGCTCAGAGGTAGAATGCCCCTGGGTTCAATCCCCAGTACAGCGGGGAAAAAAAAAAAAAAAGAATATATGTTTATCAAGGCCATCTCAAGTAAATCTGAAGGACAAAGCTACAAACTGGAGAGGGACTTTTCTAACGCTTTAAACTGATGGGATGATTACATAAGAAATAAAGATTTCCTACATATCAGCAAGAAAAAGAGCGACATCGCAGTGGAGAAAGGGGCAGAGGTTACAAGTAGGCATTGGGTGACCTGGCACTGATGGGAGAGAGGTAGCCTCTCAGAGGCAGGGACACGAAACCCAGGCTGTCAGGGGAGACCACTGTACCCCCGCTAGCTCTGCGGGAATGAAGGCTTGTCCCAGG
Source organism: Graphiurus murinus (assembly GCA_004027655.1). Classification (NCBI taxonomy): domain Eukaryota; kingdom Metazoa; phylum Chordata; class Mammalia; order Rodentia; family Gliridae; genus Graphiurus; species Graphiurus murinus. Next base: position 9,150 of record PVLC010049888.1, on the reverse strand, counting down.
GGGAGGAGGGCCCACCCCGCTGCCGGGGAGCAGAAGGTTAAACACTGCAAACCACCCAGCACGGTCTGAAAGCGGGAACCCTTGCACCTTTGTGCAGCAGGTCCTCTCCTGGACCCCAGGAAAAGCTCGAGAGGTGTCACATGTCCGTCCTGAGGCAGAGCTGTGCTCCCACTACGTCCTGGTAGCTCTCTTAGGGACAGTCCCGTGCCTGTCACTGAAGGGTGCACCGAGGGGCTGCTGCACGCCGGAGCCCACTGTGGATGAACACGGATGGCCACAGCCATGCGCCACAGCACTGACACCGCTTAGTGACACAAGCCTTGGGGCAGGTCCCTGAAGACCTGCTGTGTGGTCCTGCACCCTGCAGCTCAAAACCAGGCAAAGCTGGCCACACGCTCGTAAGTGATGAAAGGTTTAAGAAAACAGGGAAGAATGCTGAAGCGCAGGGCAGAGGCTGGTGGACAAGCTGTACCCGGGGGTCCCGTCGCTCTTGTGGTCCTTGTCATGCTATGCAAGGCGAATGAATGAACTGGAATGCAAGAAAGCCGCACACAGACTAACAGGCTGGCAATGAGTCGCGGCCTGGCTGCTGTCCCTTCTGTGCCCCTGCGTCTCCTGAAGAAAGGGAAGAACAGAGGGGCCCCAGAAGAGCCAGCAGCGTCCCCTGCGCTCCCCCAGATCCCTCCTGTCGCGTTACTGGGCAATGGTGCCAGCGGTCCGGAACGCCGTGCCCAAGGCCTCCCAGCCTTCTGTCCTGAATGGACACCCAGCTCTGGCTTGAGCCTGCCAGGCTGGCCTCAGACGGCGACACTGCGGCCTGCCCCTCTGTCTGCCTGCATGAGAGGCCTCCGCCACCTCAGAGCAACCTGGGGAGGACAAATAGCCAGGGAGTCAAGGCTGGGCATGGCGTGGACCCCCAGGGCTGCCGCCCCTTCCCTACAGGCGCTGGGCTGGCCGGGGCGCGGGCTCTGCCTCTGTGATGACAGGTCCCCTCAGACACACTCATTCTCGGGGTTCCCCGCATCAGGAAGGTGGCGCCCCGCCTTCCTCAGTTCTCTGCGCCTGAGTCTGTGTGAGGAGCGAGATCGTCTTGAAGCTGTTGTGGATGGCATTATTGTCTTTATGTTAGGTTTTATTTTTATTTTGTAGAATATGTATAAAATGTGCCATCTTAGCCGGGCGTGGTGGCACATGCTTGTAATCCCAGCATTCGGGAGGCTGAGACTGGAGGATCCGGGTTCGAGGCCAGCTTCAGCTACCTAGTGAGGCACTCTGCAACTTAGTGAGACTCGGTTTCAAAATAAAGAATAAAAAATAGGGCTGGGGGTATAGCTCGGAGGTAGAATGCCCCTGAGTTCAATCCCCAGTACCACACACACACACAAAAAGTGCCATCTTAACCACCTCAAGTGCACGGTTTGGGGACAGGAGGCACAGTCACGCTGTTGTGCCACCACGCCTGGCTTCCAGAACTCTTCATCTTACAAAACTGAAACTCTGGCCCTGTTAAACAGTATCTCCCGACCCTTAGTTTTATGATTCAGATAGCATTTGGACTTCGCTTGAGACCTGGGTGTTAATTCACAAGGACCAATGATAAAGATGGGGTGTTAAAACCCCAGCTAGTTAGATTGTCACCTGTGACAAGAGCCCTCTTGTTGCAGGTAAATGGAGGCAGGTGGCCCCAACAGGCCTGTGGAGATGGCCTTGGGCTCCTAGATTCCCTTCCCCACTCCCCTCCAGGACAGGGGGGACAGGCGGGTGAAACCGCGAAAGCCTGAGCTTAGGGACAGGGCCAGAGAGCATAGGGCCGGGCCAGGGGGAGGCCAAACCTCATGGTTAATCCATTCAACAAACCCGATCAGTGAAGGGGTCCTTGGCCAGGGCCAGGGGAGGGATGTGAGCCGAGTGGGGACATTCCCCACAGGCTAGAGCCAGCAGCGCGTGGGCAGTACAGGCCAGAGGGATGCCCTGTGACACCAGGGCTCCATGTGATGCTGCAGTCGGGGCTCCAATGGCCAGGTCAGGGGACACGAGCAGGGCAAAGCACGTCCTTTGCTGGGAGGGCCGGCGTCCTCCCGCAGCCTCTGCCCCCCGCAATACCAGCAGCCTGACAAAGGTCTGGGTGAGTCTGACCAGTGCTTGTGCCAGGTCCGCCTGCGAGGTCCATAACTGGTTCCTTCAAGACCCTGCATGAGCCGGGCGTGGCAGTGCACGCTTGTAATCCCAATACTTGGGAGGCTGAGACCGGAGGATCCGGATGCACGGCCACCCTCAGCTACTTAGAGAGGCCCTCCGAAACTTAGTGAGACCCTGTTTCAAAATAAAGAATAAAAAAATAGGGCTGGGGGTGTAGCTTGGAGGTAGAATGCCCCTGTGTTCAATCCCCAGTACCGCAAAACAAAACAACAACAAAAAACCCTGCATGAGGTTCCTGCGTGGTCAGTGCAGAGTTACGGCTGACAGGTTCCCCAAGCTCTTGGCCTGTTCTCTCTGGAAGTTTCCAGGTCTGAGACTGGGCTTGGGAGGCTGAGAAACGGTGGGGAGCCCTGTCCCTGTCTGCAGGTGAGGGGAACTGAGGCCTGGGGGGCCAGACCCCCTCCCCGAGGCCCAGGCTGCTTGGTAAGGCCCGCTACTTCACCTCCGGCCTGGGTTCCTGGGGTTCTGGGAACAAAGGCAAGGAGGAGGCCCTCCGAGGCCCTAGGGACATTTCTCCAGAAACTGACCTCATGCTAGGAGCAACCCGGGGCAGCCTGGCCTGGCCTCCTGGGCTGTGACCTCGTGGAGCAGGGACAGGCAGCATGAGCATCTGCGCCTTCCCCGTCCCCAGAGAGACCCCCGGCTGCAGCTTCAACACTCAGCCAGTGACCCGGCTTCCTGGAATTGGCCCGGGGAGGGGGCTCGGGCGCGGGCCTGGGGTCAGGCCCAGGGTGTGGGCGGCAGGCCTTGTCTGTCCCCAGGAGAGGTGCTCAGCCTTCCAGAAACTCCCAGTGGCCACACTGCTGATCCACCGATTTCAAAATCAAGGATGAGATGCAGATTCCAGCTGGCCGGAGAAGGTGCCGGCGCCTGTGTGGGCTCCCGGCCAGCCTCCAGTCAATAGATCAATCCCCTCTCAGGAAGGGCTAGCTTGGGGCCCAGTCCTCCCTGGCTGGGACAGGGGCACAGGGCTGCTGGACCCACTGGGCCTTTGTCTCCACCTGTAAGATGAGATAGGGTCTCGGGGGTCCCTCTCACAGGCAGCCACAATGCAGAGAGGCCGTGGGGAGCAGGCCCGCACCCCCATGGCCTCCTGCCCTGGAGGGGGGGTGCCCTGTTGGGTCCTAGGCTGTCTGCGCCAGGCAGGGGCAGCCTCCAGGTGACCTGGGCTTTGTCCTCCAGGTGCTGCTGGGTGTTCTTGCCCCCAGGGGGCACTCTCCTGGGGTCACTGTTGGAGGGGCACTGAGCAGGGTGAGGGACACTTGGCAGCTGGTTTCCATGAGCCAAGGTCAAGACAGAAGAGGAGTGGACCCAGAAGGAGATTTGGAAGGAGCCCTGGAACCAGCACAGGTCAGCCAGGAAGAGAGGCAGGCTGCCGGGCTGGGCCAAGGGGAGCCCCCAAGTGCAGGGCCGGCGGGACCCCGGCCCGTGGATGCCATCGTAGCCCTCCCCGCGGCGGCAGCCACACCAGTGGGCAGTGGCGGCGGGGCTTCCTCGTGGGCTGTGGTGCCAGGACTCTGGCGCTCCCTGAGGCTTCCAGAGCAGCCTGCCCAGCTGCCTCTCCCCCCCACAGCCTCTCCTGGTGCCAGCGCCGCCGTGGGCACTGGGGTGGGATCGGCAGAATCCAGACGGGGACCGAGATAGTAAGTGAGTGAACCAGTCAGTAATGAGCTCTGGCTGGGAGGGAGAGCGCCTTCCTACCAAGGCTGCAGAGAAGCAGGTGTCCTGGGGGAGAGGCCCGGAGGACAGGCAGGGCTGTCCATTGCCCTGGTGGCGTGGCAGGCAGGTGGTCAGTAGCACATGGGATCGGTGGCCACCACCTCCAGCCTGGGTCTGCGCTGTTCCAGCCACGCCCCCGGCCTATGATTGGCAGGTGGTGACCAAGGGCCCAGCGTTCCCAGGGGCAGGGGAAGATGACCTCTAAGCCCACAGTTCTCCAGTGGGGAAACTGTTCTGAGGTCACCCCCACCCCCCCAACCGCAGTGCCAGGAATGGGAAGGGGCGGGTGGGGCTGCTGCTCTCCAGGGTCTTGAAGATCCTAAGGCCGGGAGTTATAAATGGGCCAGAGCAGCTGTCGCCACAGTGTCCAGGATGACGGCGCCAAGAAGCCCCCGCGGCCGCCGCCCGCCCTCCTGGGGACGGTCAGGCTGGACGGCCCTGGCCTTTTAAGGGCATCTCTGGCCAGCACCTCCATTACCGGTCCCACTGGTTGAAACGTGAGCCTGGCGGGGGCCCGGGCCTCTCATATCGGAGGAAGTTCTTCCTGGCTGGGCAGACAGCCGGCCTGCTGTCCACCCACGGCACTCCCATTTAGAGTGGGGAGCCGGGCGGCTGGGAGGAGGACTGGCCCCAGGCGCAGGAGGGGCGCGGCCACAGGAATCAGACCCCCGGAGAAGCTGTGCTCTGGGGGAGGGGCGTCTCTCTGGGACCGGGTGGGCTCAGACAAACGCCCCGAGACCCTCTGTGCACATCTGGCCGGATTTCAGGACGTCTTGGTCCTCTCCTTTTGCCTGGATTTGGGCTCTTTGCAAAGCCAGGAGTTTTCCTACCTTGCAGGAGGCCTGGTGGGGGGCTGCAGGAGGGCCCTGCCAAGACCCCAGGCCTTGGTCCCTGTGGTCAGGTCTGAGTGATCAGTGGCAGCGGCTGGGCTGAGTGGGAGAGATGCGGCTTCAGGAGGCGCTGGAAGAGCGGCCCCTCTGTCCCAAACGCCATCAGGTGTCCCTCAGACCCCCGGCCCAGGGCTAGGGTGAGGGGCGCCCCTGGCACAGCAGCTCCAGGAGACAGGATCAGTCTGAGTCTTCTGCCTGGCCGCGGGTCCTCAGTGTGTGCTGCAGGCAGAATGGCTGTGTCTTTGGTCCTGTGCCCCAGCCTGTCCTGGTGTGCGCCAGGTACCAGGGAGGTGGACGGTGGTCCATAGCTCACTCGGGGGCAGAGTGGGCTCCACCAGCGTCCCTGCCACCAGGCCTGGGTGGGGAAAGAGGATGGTGTGACAGGCAGGGGTGGGTGAGCACCTGGGAACGCAGCCACCCAGTGCGTCTGAACAGCGTCTGGTGGGTCGGACCCACCCTGTAAGCCCAGCAGCCTGGATACCTTTTTATGTCAACAGACCTGAAGGTTATCAAGAGCAGCCATGAGGAGCCTGCAGCTGCTGCCTTAGTCCAGGGAGGAGGAGGCATTTTCTTCCCTTTTGCCAGGGGTGCTGTGACCCAGTGCGCAGACTGGGCATACTGGGGATTGAACTCAGGGGCATTCTACCTCCGAGCTACACCCTCAGCCCTATTTTTTATTCTTTATTTTGAAACCGAGTCTCACTAAGTTGCGGAGGGCCTCACTAGGTAGCTGAGGCTGGCCTCGAACCCACATCCTCCGGTCTCAGCCTCCAGAATGCTGGGATTACAAGCGTGCGCCACCACGCCCGGCTAAGACTGGGCGTCTTAAACTCAGTTCTGGAGGTGGAGAGTCTGAGATGGAGCTGTGGGGCAGATCTGCTCCTGGCCTAGCCAGTTTTGGCTTGCAGAAGCATTGTCTGACCTCTGCCTTCAGCGCCAAGGGGTCTTCTTCCTGCGTGTGTACCTGTTTCTCCTTTTTATAAGAACACCAGTCATCTTGGATGGGTTTTTCCTCCTCCAGTAGGACTCCATCTCAGCTAGTGGCATCCGCAGTAGCTTCTAAAGAGGGTGCACTGTCGGGGTTGTGGGGAAGGAGGTGGAGCCGGAGGAGAGCAGAGGGGACCACCGAGGGCCTCAGGGAGCCTCCAGTGATGGGCTTGCTGCTTTCCTAATACTGGTGACCGTTTGACCGCTTGATAGTGGTGACGGTTTGAGCACATTAATGGGAAAATATATTAACCTGCACACTTTAAATATGTGCGAGTTGTTATATTCAGTTATACCTCAATAAAGTTGTTTGAATATCAGCAAAACCTCAAATGAGTAAGACCTCTACTACTGAGTTTTCTTGGGGATGCTGTGTACGTGTTTTATGTATGTGTGTATATGTATTACCTAGCTCTGTTTTCTGGAAACCTCCACCCCATTTGGTACGTTGCTATGCAAAGAGGTGCACATTTCTTTTTTTTTTTTTTTTTGCGGTACTAGTGATTGAACCAGGGGTATTCTACCTCCGAGCTACACCCCCAGCCCTATTTTTTATTCTTTATTTTGAAACATGGTCTCACTAAGTTGCAGAGTGCCTCACTAGGTAGCTGAGGCTGGCCGCAAACCCGGATCCTCCAGTCTCAGCCTCCCAAATGCTGGGATTACAAGCGTGCGCCACCACGCCTGGCAGAGGTGCACATTTCAAAGAAAATGTTTGCAGCGAGCTACGTGATCCCCCTGCAGAGGGGGCTGCGGGTGGCCGAGGGGTCTGCTCCCTTGTTCTCTGCGGTGTCTTTGCTTCCTTCTACTCAGGCCCACCCGACTCCACACCCTTTGCACAGAGACTGCAAGGAGCCAGGTACAGACTCAGGGACGAGCGACCAGAAACTGGACTCAAATCCTGATCTGCTTTAAGCCAAAGTGATGTGCACACACATGCACACACACACACACACACACACACACACGTACACACGTACACATGCACACGTCTTTGCTTGAAATGCCGCAGCTCTGCTCAACGGAGGGCAGAGGGTGTGTCCCGTTTGGAGTCTGTGCTTGCCACATCAGGTCTGACCGCATTTCCCAGAGCCAGCTCCCCAGGGAGGGGCGGGAGACCACGCTGCAGTTACCTGAGAAGGTTCTTCATAGACGGGGGTCGTGGCAGGGAAGGGCAGCCAGGGCAGAGAACCAAGCCCCGGTCGCCTGGCAGCTAGAGGGTCTGCAGCAGGGGTCTTCCATTTCAGTGTCCAGGGCCCTGGCCGGCGGACTTTGGTGGAGCGCAGCCCGACACAGGACCTGAGATCCAGGGCCTCCCCAGGTGGAGGGGCGGCCTCCCCGCTGCCTGCTCGCTCTGCACCACCATCTCAGGCTTCCTGAGCCCTCTTAGCACACATGTGCTGGAGTCTTCTGTAGGCAAGAAGCATCCGGGCCGATGACAAAGATGACTTTTGTCAGACGTGTTTTCTTTGAACGCTCCGGCGTGACCACCAAGGTCAACACTGAGCTATGGCCGCACCTGCAGTCACACCAGGCAGGAGTGAGGACACCACTGTCCTGCTCACTTCCTCAGAGAGGCCCTGGGAGACACGAGAGTTTGTTGGCGGGAAGGTCTAGGGGACGGGGGTACATCAGGAGCCCCCCCCCCATATCCAGCTGGCCAGGGGCTCATCAAAGCTCTGGCACCGTGTGCTCCCTTGAGCCCTGCGTGAGGCCCCAAAGCACGACAAGCAGCCGCTGGCCACACCAGGCAGCAAGGAGTGAGGAGCGGTGTCAAGAGTCACAGAGGGCCAGGCATGGCGGCCCACAGCTGTAATCCCAGCACCCGAGAGGCCAACAGGAGGATCGCACGGTTGAAGACAGCTTCAGCAACATAGTGAGACTCTCAGCAACCCAGGGAGACGTGAGACCCTGTTTCAAAACAAAACAGTAAGCTGGGCGTGGTGGTGCACGATTGTAATCCCAGCATTTGGGAGGCTGAGACTGGAGGATCCGGTTTCATGGCCAGCCTCAGCTAACTAGTGAGGCCCTCCGCAACTTAGTGAGACCCTGTTTCAAAATAAAGAGTAAAAAATAGGACTGAGGGTATAGCTCAGAGGTAGAATGCCCCTGAGTTCAATCCCTAGTATTACAAAAAAACAAAGCAAAACAAAAACAAACAAACAAAAAAGCCCAGTAATAATAATAAAAGGGTTAAGGTGTAGCTCAGAGATGGAATGTTCCTGGGTTCAATTCCCAGTACAAAAAAAAAAAAAAAAACAGAGTCCCAGAAGTCGGTCTAGGTGGGAAGTGACAGAATAGTCTTCGGATAATGGCACATTATTAATATTTTGAAACATAATTAGGTTGCCTTGGTGAATTCCCATATTTCTCTCCAAAGCACTTGGGAATTTACTTACTTATCGTGGGTTGAATCACACCCCCCCCCCCCGCCACAGATACTTAAGCCCCAGTACCTTTGAGCCGCCCTGTCTGGAATAAGGGTCTCTGAAGATGGAATCAAGGGAAGACAGGGTCATACTCGACCCACATGTCTGACGTCCCTATGAAAGGGGACATTGGGACTGACACTCAAGCACGCATAGAGAAGACAGCCGTGCGAAGACCAAGGCGGAGGTCAGGCCCTTGAGCCAGCCAGGACCGTGGGGGAGCCACGAAGGACCCTCGGTCGGCCACTCGGGTTGGGGGAGGGGCTTGGTGACAGGGCCGCTCTCCCTGGATGCTGCGGCCGTGGGCTGTACGTAGGCCCCGGGGCCACCGCCCCAGCCCTGCACGCTGGTCACTGTGGGGTGCATCTGACATTGGTGCTGGTGCTGCCGGGAGCTGAGTGTGGGGTCTCCAGGCAGGCTGCTCGGGGGGCTTCCAGTCACTGCACAGGAGACCCCCGGGAGCCAGCCTAAGAGCCGCCCCCAGGCCCTTTGAGCCCTGCCCGTGGTGTGCGGGTGGGAGCCGCCGCGTAGGGTGGGTGGCTGCTCCTGGGCTGGGCTCCGTGTGCCCTCTGGGAAGCACCAGGGTGGAGTCTGACCCTGGGGGGGTATTGGGGACCCCGGAAGGTTGGTGAGGGGGTGCGTGAAGCTCCACCTCCACAGCAGGGTCCCCAGGAAAGAGCAGAAGCAGCGCCCAGTGCTGCCCCCCGCCCACAGCTGTGGGTTTGCAAGAGACCCAGGTTCCCACGTCGGGCGCGCCTCCACCAGCTCCGTGGCCTGGATTGGAAAACAGCTCCCGTGAGGACACGGCTCTGCGCCTCCCAGAGACAGGGCCAAGGAGTCCTCTGCGGAGCGGGGCCGCCGCCCTCTCCCCGCAGCCCTGGGCAGGATCCGGCAAGGTGGCTCTGACCATGTGGTGAGTGAGGGTC
>PVLC010049887.1:0-10317 GCA_004027655.1 Graphiurus murinus | reverse complement strand
TCTAATGTGCCTTTCTAACTTTGAAAATTCCTGTTAGGTAATTATTGTTCTATCAACTGTTAGGAAAAGTCTCATTTACACAATTATCAGGAAGGATTTCCTTTAAGGTGGGTTATCGTGGTGACAACATTAGAATAAATTGGTTTATTAACTGCAAACCTTTTCTTAATTCACCTGGAACTTTTGGAGCTTAGAGAATGCAAGCTATCACATGTGAGGAAGGGTTTATTCTAGTCAAAACTCTCCATTATTTGGATTTTAAAATTTTGTCTTAATTTTTTTCTACCACATGTTACCCAACCACTTTTTCCTTGCCTTTTTTTCAAATTTTCTGGGAGTTCTATGAGAAATGAAACTCTAGATACCTACAGGTTTTCTTTTTCTTTTTCTTTTCTTAGGACCAAGGATTGAATCTAAGACTTTGTGCGTGTCAGGCTTGCACTGTGTCATTGGGCTAAATCCCTAATCTCCCGGATCTTTTTTTTTTGTGTGTGTGTGGTATTAGGGATTGAACCCAGGGGTATTCTATCTCTGAGCTACACCCCAGTCCTATTTTTTATTCTTTATTTTGAAACAGGGTCTCACCAAATTGTTAAGGGCCTCACTAAGTAGCAGAGGCTGGCTGCAAACCCAGAAACTCTGGTCTCAGCCTCCCAAGTACTGGGATTACAAGTGTGCGCCACCATGCCCGGCTTCTCACAGTTCTTAATATTCAGGTTGCTAAGGAGTAAGTACTTGGCTTTTGGTTTAGGGACATTTCCCCACAACAATTGTAGCCAGGCAGGTGACTTTGTCCAAGGAGGTTAGTGAGTGTTTTTGTCAACATACTAACTGCTGTAACCTAATAAGCCTGACCACACACAATTTAGAGGAAAGAAGATTCATTTGCTCACAGTTTTTGGAGATTTCAGGTTCAGCCCATGTGAGACTGGGGTCTGAAGTTCAGGGTACTGTGCAGGAAGCAGAGAGAGGGAGAGAGCAAGGCTCTGCTCCTGTATCATGGAACCTGGAAGCAAGGGAGCAAGCAAGCAAACAAAGGGATTCAAAGACAAAAGCACAGTCCTCAAGGCCACACGTCAGGCACCCATCTTCTCTAGCCACACCCCACCTTCTAGGTCACTGCCCAGTAAATCCATTACAGTGTATTTATCTAATGATGAGATTACAACCATCTTGATTTAATTATATCAACTCTGAACATTAATACATGAGATCTCAGGGAACATTCTACATTTTACCATAGCAATGATTTTCACTCTTCCACCGATACATCTTTGGTGAATATTCATTGAAAAAGGAGCTGTAAAAATTGGCTCCCATAGTAACCTGTATTGCTAGGAGAAGTGCCTAAAATAATGATTTTGCATTACTTGTATTATTTACTATAATTTTGAATATTGGGGAATATTTCCAATCATTATTTAATTATCATTAATTTATATATTCCTCCCAGAAGATTTTAAAACACAACAAAAACAAATAAAAAAACAAAAGAAAGCTAAACCCTTCTTCACCTGACTCTAGACATGTGTATGTGTGTGTATGGATTCTTGCATTACAATAAAAACTTAAAAGCATATTTGCAAGAATGGCTAATTAAGTTAAACTTAAGACTACTGAATTGTGTTCTTTTACCATACGTAAATACAATAAGTGGATAACCATGAGTTCAAATTTATTTTACCACAAGCTTATGCTGAAACACAAATGGAAAATTTTCCTTTAGGAATTTTTATTGTATACCTATATAAGCAGCCGGAAAAGAATCAGATTCAATTGTACCTTAGGTAAATTTAATCTTGTTTTTTGTTAGAAAGAAAAAATACTTCTTTCTATTCCTTTCAGTTTCCTTAATTTTAAATTTTCATCTTACAAAAATAAACAACATACAAAAATGTTGGTATCTAGATAGCTTTACATGCTAATTTCAAATACAGTATGAAGGATAAGCCAAATTATGAAGATTATATATTGTTCATTTAATTGCTGGGTGTTGTGGCACATGACTGTAATCTCCATACTTGGGATGCTGAGACAGGAGGATTGCAGGTTCCTGGACAGAGCACATAACTTAACAAGACCATGCTTCAAAGTAAAACAATAAATAAAATAAAAGTAAAGGTATATCTTAGAGATTGAATGCCCCTGGGTTCAATTCCCAGTACTACAATAATGGGCTTTCTTTGTTTTAATTTTCTGAAATTTAAAAATAATCAATTTAAAGATATAATAGGATTTGATTACACAAAGCATTTATATGGTTGCTGATAGCATATTCAAAGTGGATTGTTTTCTTTATTAAATGGTTTTGTGGTACTAGTGATTGAACCCAGGGTACTCTACCTTTGAGATACACGCCCAACCCTTTTTTAAATATATTTTATTTTGGAAAAGGGTATTTCTAAGTTACTATATGCTGGCCTCAGACCTGCAATCCTCTTTTATCAGCCTCCCAAGTACTCGGAATAGAAGTATGTGCCATCACACCAGTTTCTCTGTATTAAACCTTGAAGAATCTAAAGTATGCAATATACTTGGAGCAAATGTTGATTTAACTTATTCATTAAGTATTTGCCACTGTACTTATGTTTATCTGATGGGTTTAAATACTTTTGCATTAAATAAGAATACATGGCACATATTTGTCAGTTACTTCTTACAGCCTCTCAATTGAAGTTGACCTCAAAGTGCTGCCCCAGGAAGACCCCTGGCTGCAATTTCCAACATGACAACTCTGCACTCTTTATCTGGGACCCATGAGACTCAAAGCTGCCACATTCTGTGAACTGTGGTCAGTTATATACCAACCAGTTTCATTCCCCAGGGACCAACACTGAGCAGCTTGCCATACTTCTGAAATTAATAGCCATCTTGACAAGAGCTCTTTTTCTTTTTTTCTCATTTTAACTGATGAATTATTTTGGGGTCTCTAGAGAACTATAGAACTATAAGTGACTGAGATTGTACAGTCCAGAAGAGTGGACTGACCTGCTAAATTTTAGCCTTTTTGTTTTTTCCTCTTTCTTTCCCTGCTTACCTTCTAAATAGCTGAAGAGTTAAAACTGTTTAATTCTCTTTTTCAACATGAAATCTTTTATGGATAGCAGCATGCTGATTTTGTTTTTATATGAATCAATAACACAATTATTGCCTAAATCCATTTGTTAGGTACACTGTAAAATTGGAATAATTTAATTAGGGAATCCATATTGGGCTGGGGTAGATAAGAAGAAAAATTTCTCCTAATTTATTGAGCTTGAGATACCTTTATAGCCTCAATCCTGCAACTACATTTGTAAATGGTATTTACTGAATCTGGCAGTTTTACAATGTCAATGACAAATATTTTATTTGGAAGAGAAGTGCTTTTTTGATATTTTTAAAAGATCAGTACTTTTAATGAATCAAGATGTGCTGGTTTTTTGGTGACCTGGTGGCTTATGAACTTTATCTTCATTTAGAAGAGAGGAGGTCCCCATAAGCCATGGTCGGTTGCCATTAGCAGCCAACACTTAAGGGGCTTGGTAAGTGGACCTATCTGATGGATAAAGAGAATATATGTGGGGAGCTCAAGAGTCTGCTATGGCTAGAAAGGGGTATAATAAATATCTCTGAAGTCCTGAAATGTTATATGGTTAGCAGGGTATTCTTCAAAGTTTGAATAGTTTTAAGACAAACTTAAACATTCCCTTCTATATGATGAGTAATCAGTAATCACTAATGTATTATCCACATAGTCAGTCAGTGGAGAAGTTTGGACATGTGCATTAATAAAAAAAACACAAATGTTTTCACAGGAACTAATACTCCTTCTTTTTAAGATTATCTGTCAGATGGATGACTTTCACTTGGAGAGAGTGAAGAGAACATTTGAAGAGGATATGAAATGGAAGGGATAAAGGTACATTCAAAGAACAAAGTCTAGAGCAGAAAAGGATTTGAGAATGTGGATAAAGTGGTCTAAAATGGTAATTTAAAGATAAGCATAGACTAGCTCATGGATAATCATGTCGATATTAGTACAGATATGGGTGTTTATTCTAAAAGCTATGGGAAACTATTTGCACACAAACAACAGTAATGAATTCTTTTGTGATTATCTTTCTTGTTTCTGTGTGCTGAGGCAGGAGCAGATGATGGCAGGGCAGTGAGGAGGTGTTCGTAGTTTTTCAGGTGAGAGATTGTTAGATTTTAGACAAATGAGGAATTTTTGATGTAATACATATAGCACACTAATACCAGTTCATTATTTATTTCATTGGTATCAGATCATCTAAGTGAAAGTCAAATGTTGGCCTTGGAAATTCAGGCTTAATTCATACTCTAGGTACAAAATAGAATATTGTGGTACAAAAATATCAGAGTATGATATCTGTTCCTAGAAAATACAATAATGAAAGACCATAATGAGGAACTGTGGATCCAATGAATCAGAGTACCCTGATTTGTTACCTAGCAAATTAACAACAGAGTAATGTCTACCCATCTACCTTGAACACAAAGGCTGTGGTATATATTTATCTTATTTTATTTTTCATTTATGGTACTGGAAATTGAACCCAAGGGCATTAAACCTCAGAGCTACACCCCCAGCCCTATTTTATTATTTTTTTTTAAATTTTGAAACAGGATATCACTAAGTTGCAGAGAAACTCACTAAGTTGCTGAGGCTAGCTGTTAACCTGTGATCCTCCTGTCTCAGTCTCCTGAGTACTGAGATTATAGGTGTGCACCACTACATCCAGCTGCTGTGGTACATCTTAAATGAAAAGAGCCACTTTAAGCCTTGGTTGGCAGAAAATGTTGTAAGCATGAATAGAAATCTTTTTTCAAAGAATACGTATCAGTTTCACTTTCATCTTTAAGAAGCTTCCATGCCATATAGTTTCTTCCTCATTTCCCTTATGGATGACTGCAGAATTCTGGAATGAATTATTTATTTTTATGAAACTAAAAAGAAATTTAGATGGCAAATTAACTTACTAGATATAATAAGAATTGAGATTTAAAAGGACAGGCTGTAAAAGACTCCAGGAGAGTCTAGAGCTACTAAAGGAAAATAGAGAGGAAGTTGCAAGGAAAATATTCAGTTATTGTTAATAATTTAATCATTTATTTATTCAAGAAACATTTACTAACTTACTACTATGTTTCAAGAGTTGTGAGGCCAGGCATGGTGGCACATACCTATAATCCCAGTACTTGGGAGACTGAGATTAGTAGGATCAAAGGTTCTAGGCAAGTCTCAGCAACTTGGTGAGACCCTCGGCAACTTAGCAAGACTCTGTTTTATAATAAAAAGGGTTAGGGATGTAGTTTGGAGGTAGAATGCCTGTGGGTTCAATACGAAGAATTTTGAGAAAATATAGTGTAGTCAGAAAAAAACACTACACCATTAATGTTTTTAATTCTAGTTCTACTAAGTGACTACTAAGGGAAAACTCCTTTGATTTTTATGAGCACTAATCTCAATTGTAAAATAAGAAGAGCAAAATAAATAGCTAGGAATCTTCCAGCTCCAATACTTATTACTGCATTTGTCATTTTTCAGTCAGACGGTGTGCCATATTGTACATTTAGCCCATGGGTCTGCAGATTGCTGCTCCAGACTCCTCATGCTGAGCAGGGTATTTCCTACTTTGGAAATTAAGTTCATATCGTGAGATTGCAGTGATAGTATTCCTCAAATACAAAAGTGTTGAGAAGCGAAAACTCCTAATACTTGCAAAGAGAGCACTCAAAAAGAGATCCTTCAGAATAAAACTAGTATTGTCTCATTTCCATAATGAAAGGGAGCTTCCAAGTTTAGCACCTGGCTCTGCCAAAACCTCATGTGTGTTTCATGAAACACCAGGCTCATGATATTCTCCAGAATATAAAGTTTGGTGAGCAAATGACTACATCACCAGTGTAAAAAATTCAGGGAAGGATAATTTTGAAAGACTTGAAGAAAAACAATAAATTAATGCTCATTCATATAAAGTTTGGTGAGCAAATGACTACATCACCAGTGTAAAAAATTCAGGGAAGGATAATTTTGAAAGACTTGAAGAAAAACAATAAATTAATGCTCATTCTTTCTAAATTTGTCTAAATACATGAGTATAGAATTCTATTTAAAAAATTATAGTAGGAAATAAAACTAAGATTTAGTTTAGTGTAAACATGTAACCCTAGTACTTGGGAGGCTGAGATAGGAGGATTGCAGATTTGAGGCCAGCACCCAGCAACTTAGCAAGATCCCATTTCAAAATTAAAAAAAAAAAAAAAGAAACAGGGTGGGGGGAGGGGGTGTGCTCAGTGGTAGAGCATTTCTGCATTCAGTCCTTAGTAAAGAGAGGAAGAAAGGAAGGAAGGAAGGAAGGAAGGAAGGAAGGAAGGAGGAAGGAAGGAAGGGAAGGAAGAATAAAGAGAGAGTGGGAAAAGGAAAGGAAAGGAAAAAGACTTAGGCAGTTAGGGCTAAGGCATCAATGAAGATTACAGAATGTGGTGTGCACAGAAAGACGTACATTTAAGAGAACTCTTTATTGTTAAACTCACCAGCCAGTTCATAAGATTCAGTACATGTGATATGAGTCAAAGAAAAGTCCAGTGATCATCACTTGACTCTAGTCTTTCAGGGAGGGCAAATTGTTATCATGAGTAGCTATTATTGCAGTAAAGAATACATGTTTGTATTTGAAAGATGACTATGGATCCCAGTGCTTGAGAGGCTGAGACAGGAGAATAATAGCTTCAAGGCCAGCCTCAGGAACTTAGACAGACCTTGTTTCAAAAATAAATAAATAAACAAATAAATGAATAGATAAAAATGGGGCTGGGGATATAGCTCAGAGGTAGAACGCTTCTGGGTTAATCCTCTGTACCACACAATAAATAAAGGAAGGAAGAAAGGAAGGAAGGAAGGAAGGAAGGAAGGAAGGAAGGAAGGAAGGAAGGAAGGGAGGAAGGGAGGGAGGGAGGAAGGAAGGAAGGATATGGAGTGTAATGAACCCCCTGATAAAGTTGCATGGGAATGGGATTTTAGATACACAGTCATGTATTGCTTAACAACCAGGATATGCTCTGAGAAGTATATCGTCAAGCAATTTCATCACTGTGTAACATAATAGCGTGTGCGTACACAAACTAAGTAGAGGAGCTACATCACTAGGATATATATGGGCCCTAATAGTGTGTGTTATCTGCCATTGGCCAAATATCATTATGTGGTATGAAACTGTAATTGCATTGAATCTTGGCTCTCATCTTCCACCCAACAAGGGAAGGTAACAAGTAGGTCTGGTAGCATTTTCTTGGGAAGTAAGGAGGTGGAAACTTGATCTCTACTTTCACAGTGTCCTCTCTACCTAATCTAGTTTGGGATAATAAACTGGGCACCATGATTCATTTTGTGTATCACTCCTACAGAACTATTAATAGCCTCTATTAATATGCAAAACAGAGGGGCTAGAGATATAGCTCCATGGTAGAAATTTTGCCTTGCATGAGTGAGGCTCTGAGTTCAATCCCCAGGACTACATCCATATATATGGAAATCAGGTAGGACAAATGCCACTGTATGACGCCAAACAATGAAACCATGGGAAGAGCAGACCTAACCACTCAGAGGCACCCAGGGGACTCATGAACAATTAGTGTATACGCTTGCTCCAGTCTTGCCATTACTCTTACAAACACATGGTTCAACATGCATTTTTACTTGATTAGATTTTAATACTCAAGTTACCATTTAATAGTGAGGGTTTTGTATGAACTTAAAGTTTGTCACAATAAAATTGGTGGCTATGACCAGGCTGAACAATTTTTCTGCAAGAATAGTTTTTGAGTGATTTAAAAAACCCTCACAGCCTTTTGCATAATTTCGGAATGCTTTTATTGAAAACATGTAGAATACCTGATGAATACAGTTTTAAATAAATGAGCTAATTTTTTCATATCAAAAAACAAAACAGCTGACAATGAATAATTTATCAGTAGCTCAATAATTCAAGTCTAGTCTCTAACTTTTGACCATTTTCTCATGGAGGCAAGACTTCTACAGCTCAGACATCATTTCTACATTCAGAGATAGTCAAGGGGAAGCATAGTATTCAGCCATGGTCGTCACTTCTATTACTGAAACCAGTAAGTTTCCTAGAAGGCTATCACAAATTTCATCCTGTCACATAGTGGCAGGGGAATCGTCGAAATGTGCATATGTTTAAAGCAAGGATATTGAACAGCCGGAAAGAATGTCATCTCCTCCAAAATTAATTCACTTCATACAGTTCTAATTACAAAGAGCCTTTCAAAAGTTAAAAAGCTAAACGGGTGCAGTGGTGCATGTCTCAAACCCCGTAGCTGGGAGGCTGAAACAGGAGGATTGCAGCAACTTAGCAAGACCCTTAGCAATTTAGTGAGATCTTGTTTCAAAATTAAAAGAAGAAAAAAAAAAAGTAGGGCTGAAGTGTGGCTCGGAGGTGTTCAGAATGCCCTTAGGTTCAGTCTCCAGTAACACACACACACACACACACACACACACACACACACACACACACATGCACACACAGTGTTGGTGGTATTGCTCAGAGGTAGAATGCCCCTGGATTCAAACTTCAGTATTCACTCCCCAACCCCCCAAAAAGTTAAAAAGGTGAACAAAAATATCTAAACAATGAATACAAAGAGGGCTTTCAGATTTTAGTATAGAGCAACTTTGCTGGGGTTCCCCCACTACTTGACTGGGTAATGTGTAACACTGCTCTGTGTTGCAATTAACATATATGTTAATCCAAAACAATGTCAATCTCCATTGGAAAAAATCTCTGAAAAAAAATTGGTGATAATATTATTCAAATCCCAGGTTTCTTTCTTGGCTGGAGTAACTAAACTTCCTGGTGTTTCCAGGACACACTCAATTGCCTGTTGTCTACATGCAATTATTAATAACGCCCTTTTCACTTTCAAAAGTGTCCAGGTTTGGGTAATAAATTATATGGTAGCATGATTCATTACTTCTCCTGTTTTAATAATTTTGGAAATTTGCATTATTAGCTTAAACCATGTACCTGAAGTAGAGAACTCTATTGAGAGTGGCCTTGTCGACATCTCTATTCAAATGCTCCACCAAAACTCATCTATCCAAAAGAGCACTTATTCTATTCATTCAGTGGTTCTTACCAGATCTTCAATCTTTCAATGAACATTGCTGAGAGGCCTGAGAGATCAGACAAGGGTCACAGCACTTTCCTTTAAGCATGTTCTTAAGCTACATACTCAACTCTGCTCCACACAACTTCAAATTGTGCCTTCCTTTAAGATTCTGAAGAATGGGTAAATTTGACTTTGTGCTAGACGTTGAGGGTTGGGATTGCCTGGTGTAGGAAAAGGAGGCAGAAAAAATAACCCCTGTGAAAACATACTGTCATTCCATATAGACTCCTTACCAGAATCATTCAGGTGGTTTGAAGGAGTCAATTGTTCCATTCTAAATTAGGTTTGTGAGAACTACAGATTCAGAAGTAACAGTTCATTTTTTGAAAGGAAAGGCTGGAGAAGTGCAGAACTACAGTGAACACTAGAATTATCAAAAGTTAGAAAACCTGTGCAATAAACACTAGAATTACTCAAAGTTAGAAAGCCTGAGCAATTCTTTTCTGGGATTTGGAAGGCAAAATTGTGCTTCTGTGATCTATCTCCTAAGTTTTAGTCATGCCTGCATCCAAGATTGATGGAGCAGAGGAAAACATTCCTATTGAGAATGCGTGTCAGTGCAGCAGAGCAAACAAAAACACAACATTCCAACTTGTCCAGGCCTGTTACTCCAGGGTAAGTTCATGCTTACTAGTTAACCCTCATTTGGCTAAAATCTCATAGTCTCTCACCTGAACAAATACCATCTCACTGTCCTGCCAGTATCTGCTTCTATCTCAGCACCCAGAAGCCAAAAAATATACTCACAAGCGAAAATTCATTAATGCCATTGATCTACTTAACACCCATCAGTGATTTTCCACAGCTTTTAGAATGATCCAAATCTCTATTATGATAGATTATTCATGAGCTAGTCTATGTTTATCTCTAACTCATCATTTTAGACCACCTTCCCCACATTCCCAAATCCTTTTCTATCGGGCGCCCCAGGCTGAACCCTCAACCATGAGGCCCCAATAAAGACGCTGCCTGAATGTTGCTGGTTCGAACCTCTCTTTATTATATCTCTCTCTTTCTGGGATCAAGGGCACTACACAAGCAGTAACAAACACAGCACAGAAGTCGTCTTTCCAAATAGTGCCTTTCCAACAGACTCCCAATAACCCCTCTCTCTAGCAATCC
>PVLC010049886.1:0-10262 GCA_004027655.1 Graphiurus murinus | reverse complement strand
GGTACTGGGGATTGAACTCAGGGGCATTCTACCTCCGAGCTATACCCCCAGCCCTATTTTTTATTCTTTATTTTGAAACCGGGTCTCACTAAGTTGTGGAGTGCCTCACTAGGTAGCTGAGGCTGGCCTCGAACCCGGATCCTCCGGTCTCAGCCTCCCGAATGCTGGGATTACAAGCGTGCGCCACCACGCCCGGCTCCCCAGCCCTATTTTTTATTCTTTATTTTGAAACCAGGTCTCACTAAGTTGCGGAGTGCCTCACTAGGTAACTGAGGCTGGCCTCGAACCCGAATCCTCCGGTCTCAGCCTCCCAAATGCTAGGATTACAAGCATGCGCCACCACGCCCGGCAATAAAGTCATTATTTAAAAACCCATGCTGAGCCAGGCGTGGTGGCACCCGCTTGTAATCCCAGCATTTGGGAAGCTGAGACCAGAGGATTCAGGTTCGCAGCCAGCCTCAGTTACCTAGTGAGGCACTCCACAACTTAGTGAGACCTGGTTTCAAAATAAAGAATAAAAAATAGGGCTGGGGGTATAGCTCGAAGGTAGAATGCCCCTGAGTTCAATCTCCAGTACTGCAAATAAATAAATAAATAAATAAATAGCTATGCTGAGATTCTATCAAACCCCAAACAGAATGGCAATAATCAAGAAGTCAAATAACAATAGATGTTGGTGAGGATGTGGGGAAATAGGAACTCTTCTACACTGTTGGTGGGATTGCAAACTAGTTCAGCGCTATAGAGATCAGTGTGGAGAGTCCTTAGAAAACTGGGAATGTATCCACCATATGATCCAGCTATACCACTCCTGTGAATCTTTCCAAAGAGGTTGAAACCAGAGAACTACAGAATATATGCATACTCATGTTCATAGCAGCACAATTCACAATAGCCAAATTATGGAACCAACCTAGGTGTCCATCAACAGATGAATGGATTACAAAACTATGGGAAATGCATATAATGGAATTCTACTCAGCAGTAAAGGAGAATAAAGTAAATGTCATTTACCAGAAAATGGAAGAACCTGGAGAACATTATGTTAAGTGAGATTAGCCAGTCACAGAAAGTGAAGGGACATATGCTTTCTTTAATATGCACAAGCTAGGGAGTAATGGGGATACCAGAGGGACTCCAGATAATGAAGGAGAAACCTCAGTGGAGCCACGGAAGTGGTCTAAGGGAAGGGGAGAGGGAAGACTGAGGTTCATTATTGGCAATACTAACAATGACTGTGTGTACATCTGTGAAAATCCCAATATCAGTCTCAGTCCTCTGTATGGGAGCGGGGGAGATGGGGGGGGGGAGGGGCACTAAGTGCTGTGTGCATGTATGTCAATGTCAACATGATTTACATTATGATGTAAGATGATAATGCACCAATAAAGCACATTTAAAAAAAAAATACAGTCGGCCCTCAGTAAAAAAAAAAAAAGGCTGCTTGAGGATGTGGCTCAGTGGTAGGGTGCATGCTTAGCATGCAGAGCCCTGGGTTTAATCCCCAGCACCACATCCACATCCACAAAAGACATGTCTAAAATTAATGAATTTGAAAAAACAGCATGTTATTAGAAACACAGAATTAAAAACCAGTAGAAACAGCTGAAGAGAGTTTAGAGAAGTTGTCTACAGAAGTAAGACCTGAGGGACCAAGGGCGTGGCTTGGTGGTATAGCACTTGCCTAGGATGTGTGAAGCCCTGGGTTCCATCCCCGGCACGACAAGGGAAAAAATACCCACATACAGAAGTGAAACTTGGGGAGGGGACTTGGAATCATGCTTTGAATATTTTAAAACTATATTATCGTAATAGAAAATTAAAAATAAAAAAAGCCTTCTAAAAAATATGTAAGCTGGCTGGGCATGGTGGCCCACACTTGTAATCCCAGCATTCGGGAGGCTGAGACCGGAGGATCCGGGTTCGCGGCCAGCCTCAGCTACCTAGTGAGGCACTCCGCAACTTAGTGAGACTCGGTTTCAAAATAAAGAATAAAAAATAGGGTTGGGGGTGTAGCTCGGAGGTAGAATGCCCCTAAGTTCAATCCCCAGTACCGCAAAAAAAAAAAAAAAAAAAATGTAAGCTGGGCGTAGTGGCACATGCTTGTAACCCAGTACTTGGGAGGCTGAGACAGGAGAATTGCAGGTTCAAGACTAGCCTCAGATACTTAGTGAGGCCCTCTGCAACTTAATGAGACCCTGTTTCAAGTAAAGAATAAAAAATAGGACGGGGTGTAGAATACTCCTAGGTTCAATCCCCAGTACCGCAAATAATAATAATAATAATAATAATAATAATAATAATAATAATAATAATGTTTGTTGCTAAAACCAAGCTCAGGAAAAACTTTTTTTTTTCAGTACCACAGAAAAGAGAAAGAAAGGGAGAGAGAAAGGAAGGAAGGAAGGGGATAAAAGAAAAAAAGAAACAACTGCTCTAACTGGGCATGGTGCCACACACCTATAATTTCAGCGACTTGGGAGGCTGAAGCAAAAGGATCACAAGTTCAAAGCCAGTCTCCACAACTTAGTGAGGCCGTCTCTAATAAAAAGTAAAAAGGGTTGGAGGTCTAGCTTAATGATAGTGCATTTGCCTAGTATGTTCGAGGCCCTGGGTTCTATTCCTAGGACTGCAAAAATAAAAAAACAAGCCAAGTGTGGTAGCACATGCCTATAATCCCTGGAGGCTAACACAGGAGGATGGCAGGTTCGAGGACAGCCTCAGCAAGTAGTGAGACTCTCATTAACCTGAGACCCTGTTTCCAAATAAGAAATTGGGCTGGGGGTGTAACTTGAAGGTAGAATGCCTCTGGGTTCAATCGCCAGTACCATGAAAACAAACAAAAACATTCTAAGAAGGTAGTTAGTATCAACCACCCGAGTTTGAAGATCAGGTACTCAGGACACGGATTTTAATATAAAGAAACTAATGTAAGTCCGCAGTCCACTCTGTTTCCACTGAGTTACAAAAGCAATGCTCCATGAGCCTACGAGTCAAGTAAGTCCTCCCAGGAGGGGCAGGGGACGGCATCGTGGAGCATCTGAGGAGGATGGAATGGGGTGGTGTTCTTGGAGGAGGAAGAAACTGAACAAGGAAGTGAGACGCAAAGCGCCAGCAGGGCTCGGGGAGGCGCCTGGGATAGGAAGAGAGGGTGGCAGACAGGCTGGGCGCTCGGAGCACCTGGAACAGAGGCCTGTGGAGACCCTTCTACCTTAGTTCTCAGCTTGTCCTGCTTCCTCGAGCTGTTATCTACCTGCTGAGACCATGGGGCTTCAAACAGACCTGGCTTCTGTCCTGGAACACCCAGTCACAGCCAGCTGCTACTCCAGGATCCGTTTCAAAGGAGTGTGTGTGTGTGTGTGTGTGTGTGTGTGTGTGTGTGTGTGTATGTGTGTGAGTGTGTGTGTGTGTGTGTGTGTGTGTGTGTGTGTGTGTTACTAAGGATTGAACCCAGGGGCATTCATTTTCCCGAACCACACTCCCAGCCCTTCTTGTTTTTTTGTTTTGAAACAGGGTCTCACTAGGTTGCTGAGAGTCTTGCTATATTGCTGAGGCTGTCCTTGAACATGGAATCCTCCTGTTTCAGCTTCCCAAGTACTGGGATTACAGACATGTGCCACCACATTCAGCTCCTTTCTAAGCTCTTTTTTAACAAATATTTACTGAGCATCTATTATGTGCCGAGCACAGTACTCAGTGCTGAGAATACAGAGCCTCCCATTGGTCTGCAACCCTCAGAGTCCACTGCAGCCATGAATAGGGCTACGAAGGGGAAGCACAAGGACCTATGGGGACAGGAAACAGGAGGTCCTACCCAAATCTGGGGTCAGGAAAAGCTTTCTGGAGCCAGGCATAGTGGCCAGGTTTGCAGCCTTCGGGTTCACAGCCAGCCTCAGCTACTTAGGCTCTCCACAATTTAGTGAGACCCTGTTTCCAAATAAAGTATAAAAAATAGGGCTGGGGGTAGAGCTCAGAGATAGAATGCCTCTGGGTTCAATCCCCAGTACTGCAAAAAAAAAAAAAAAAAAAAAACCTGGTTTCAAAATAAAGAATAAAAAATAGGGCTGAGGGTATAGCTCGGAGGTAGGATGCCCCTGAGTTCAATCCCCAGTACCACAAAAAAAAAAAAAGGAAAGAAAAGAAAATCCCCAGAAGGCCCCACATTCCAGCTACTAAGAGATGGATACTTACACAATTGTACTGTCCCTCCTTATCATGAGTACCAGTGCACAGAGAACTTAGCTTTATGTCTAAGCGGACATTATTAGTGCTGGATAAATATTAGATATTATTATCAATAATCCTTGGCATCTTCAGGAACAGTCAGATCAAAGCTTGCCCCCCTCCTCTCCAGAATGTGAACCTCCGGTGGGCTCCAGGTGGATGGCAAATGTCCCACCTCCAGGTGGTCCCAGATTAGTTGATGGCAGTAGGGTTCCATGGGGCCTGTGGCCATGACATTCAATGCCAGGCTCCCTCCGCTGCCCTTGTCCCTGGCACCTGTCTCTAGTCTACATTGCACGAGCAGAGAATGGAGCCCCCTGCTGACCTCCATGGAGAACTACTCCAGGGACATCTGAGAAACCAAAAGCTCCCTCAGCCCCACTCTACAAGCCGCTGATACTGGGGCACAAAGTGGGGCTGTGTTGGGGTGCAGCATAGTGTAATTAAAAACATGAAGCCAAATCTGGGTGTGGTGGCACACACCTGTAACCCCAGTACTTGGGAGGCGGAGACAGGAGGATCACAGGTTCGAAGCCAGCCTCAGCAATTTAGTGAGCCCCTGTTTCCAAATAAATAAAATAAGTCTGGGGGTATAGCCTGAAGGTAGAAGTCCTCTGGGTTCCATCCCCAGTACCACAAAAATAAATAAATAAGCAAGCAAACAAACAAAAATAAAAAATAGGGCTGGGGATATAGCTCAGAGGTAGAATGCCTCTGAGTTCAATCCACAGTACCAAAAAGAGAAAAAAAAGCCAGACTCTTCCAGCCAGAATGAAGTTACAGGACCAGATATGGCTACGTATATTAAATACGAACAAGCCAAGTCTAGACTCTTCAGACCCTGGACACCAGGCAGCGCAGGGCAGTGAGCCCCAAGAGAGGAGAAACGAATGAGGTGAGCCCAGGACTGCACAGCTGACGGCCTGGAGAGAAATTCCAGGCTGAAGCACAAGGAAGACGGCCCCAAACCGAGTCCAGGAGTCTCTCAGAGTTAAGGAGACGCAGGCGGGAATTCATGGAGTAATGAGAAATGCACAGGCTTGGCGTGGCAGCGCACGCCTGTAATCCTAGCACTTGGGAGGCTGAGACAGGAGGATCAAGGCCAACGAAGACCTGCAGCAACTTAGTGAGACCCTTTTAAAAGCCGGGCGTGGTGGCGCACGCTTGTAATCCCAGCATTCAGGAGGCTGAGACCGGAGGATCCGGGTTCGCGGCCAGCCTCAGCTACCTAGTGAGGCACTCCGCAACTTAGTGAGACCCTGTTTCAAAATAAAGAATAAAAAAATAGGGCTTGGGGGTATAGCTCGGAGGTAGAACGCCCCTGAGTTCAATCCCCAGTACCCCAGTACTGCAAAAAAAAAAAAAAGAAGAAAAGAAATGCAGAGAGAGAAAGACCAGCATGGACAACATGGTGAGATCTCATTTCAATAAGCAAATGTTTTTAAAAGCAAAAACAAGAATTTTGTTGTTGGTTTGGGTTTTTTTGTTTTGTTTTAAGCCGGGCATAATGGCACACGCACAGCCTCTGCAAGTAGTGAGACCCTAAGCAACCTAGTGAGGCCATTTCAAACAAAATATAAAATTAGGCTGAGGTGTAGCTCAAAGGTAGAATGCCTGGGGAAGACAAGTCATCAGTGGCCACACACTCATCATGGGATGGCAGATTTAACAAACAAAAAGCAATGACAACAGTGACCTTTGGGAGGCATCAGACTCCAGTCCAAACTATGAGAGAAAGTATAATCAGAAATGTTGCATTTTAAGCTGGGCATGGTGGCTCATGCTTGTAATCTCAGTACTTGGGAGGCTGAGACAGGAGGATCGCAGGTTCAAGGCCAGCCTCAGCTACTTAGGCTCTGTTTCAGAAAAGGAATAACATTAGGCTGAGGGTGTAGCTTGGAGGTAGAATGCCCCTGGGTTCAATCCCCAGATGACATGCCCCCCCAAAACATTGCATTTAGCAGACAAAGACTTTGAAGCAGTTACTTAAAGTATGTTTACAGAGCTGGGCATAGTGGCACAGGCCTGTAATCTAAGTACTTGGGAGGTTGAGACAGGAGGATCACAGGTTCGAGGCCAGCCTCAACTACTTAGTGAGGCCCTCCACAACTTAGTGAGACCCTATTTCAAAATAAAAAATAAGGCTGGGGGTATAGCTCAGAGGTAGAATGCCCCTGGGTTCAATCCTCAGTTTTGCACACACACAAAAAAAGGTAAGGCCGGGCATGGTGACATAGGACTGTAATCCCGGTACTTAGGAAACTGAGATAGGAGGATCACAGGTTTGAGGACAGCCTCAGCAAGTAGTGAGACTCTCATTAACCTAGTCAGACCCTGTTTCAAAATAAAAATTAAAAAGTAGGGCTGGGAGTGTAGCTCAGAGCTCAGAGGTAGAATAGTGCTGGGTCCAATCCCCAATACCAAAAATAAAAATAAAAATAAAATTGGTAGCTGGGCATGGTAGTGCACTCCTATAATCCCAGTACTTGTGTTTTGTGGGGTTTTTTATATATTTTTGTATTGTTTTTTATGGGGCCAAGGATCGAACCCAGGGCTTTGCTCATGCTAGCTAAGCACTCTGTCACTGAGCTAAATCCCCAACCCCTAATCCCAGTACTTGGGAGGTTGAGATAGGAGGATCACAGGTTTGAGGACAGCCTCAGCAAGTAGTAGACTCTCATCAACCTAGTAAGACCCTGTTTCAAAGAAATAGGACTGGGGATGTAGCTCAGAGGTAGAATGCCCGTGTTCAATTCCCAGTACCACAAAAACAAACCAACAAATAAATCAAATTTGTTTGGGGCTGAGGGTGTAATTCAATGATAGAACATTTGCGTAGCATATGAGAAGCTCTGGGTTCAAGCCCCAGTACTTAAAAAAAAAAGAAAAAAATGGCTATTGTAGTGTGTGACCTTGGATGATGATGATGATGATGATTCTTCTTTTTTTTTTTTTTTGCAGTATTGGGGATGAAACCTGGGGGCATTCTACCTCCGAGCTACAGCCCCAGCCCTATTTTTTTAATTCTTTATTTGGAAACAGGGTCTCACTAAGTTGCGGAGGGCCTCACTAAGCAACTGAGGCTGGCTGTGAACCCAGATCCTCCAGTCTCAGCCTCCCAAATGCTGGGATTACAAGTGTACTACCATGCCCGGTTGTTGCTGCTGCTTCTTCTTCTTCTTCTTCTTCCTTCTTCTCCTCCTTCTCCTTCTTTTTCTTGTTATTATTACTATTTTTTTTTTTTTTGCGGTACTGGGGATGGAACCCAGGGGTATTCTACCTCCAAACTACACCCCTAGCCCTCTTTCTTATTCTTTAGTTTGAAACAGGGTCTCACTAAGTTATAGAGAGCCTCACTAAGTAGCTGAGGCTGGTCTCGAACCTTCGATCCTCCTGTCGCAGCCTCCCAAGTACTGAGATTACAAGCGTGTGCCACCATGCCCAGTTGGACTCAAATTTTAAAAAGAAGAAAAAAGCTGGAGGATGTCCTAATGACAAGACTCACTATAAAGCTACAGTTACCAAGACAGAAAGGTATTATAGACATAGAAGTACAAATCAACAGAACAGAATAAATAATCCAAAAATGGTTGACATCCAAAGGTTCAATGTGGAAAAAATAATCTTACTGTGTGTGTGTGTGTGTGTGTGTGTGTGTGTGTGTGTGTGTGTGGTACTGGGGATCGAACCCAGGGGCATTCTACCTTCAAGCTACACCCCCATCCCTTTTTATTTTTTATTTTGAAACAGGGTCTTGTGAGCCGGGTGTGGTGGTGCATACTTATAATCCTAGTACTTGGGATACTGAGACTGGAGGATCACAGGTTTCAGGACATCTCAGCAAGTAGTGAGACTCTAATTAAACTAGCAAGACCCTATTTCCAGCACAAATTATTAAAAAAAAAAAAAAAAAAAAAAAGCAAACTGAACTTTAGTACCTTTAAAATATTTGCCCAGCTGGGCATGGTGGTGCACACTTGTAATCCCTGTACTTGGTAGGCTGAGACAGGAGGATCATAGGTTCAAGGCTAGTCTCTGCAACTTAGCCAGACCCTCAGAAACTTAGTGAGACCCTGTTTCAAAATAAAAAAAATACAAGCCAGGTATGGTGGTACATACTTGTAATCCCAGTATTTGGGAGACTGAAACAGGAGGATCACAGGTTCATGGCCAGCCTCAGCAATTTAGTGAGTCCCTCCACAACTTAGTGAGACTCTGTTTCAAAATAAAGAATAAGCCAGGCAAGGTGGCGCACACTTGTAATCCCAGTGCTTGAAAGGCTGATACAGGAGGATCACAGGTTTACGGCCAGCCTCAGCTACTTAATGAGGCCCTCCGCAACTTAGACCCTGTTTCAAAGTAAAGAATAAAAATAGGGCTGGAGGTATAACTAGAAGGTAGAATGCCCCTGGGTTCAATCCTCAGTACTGCAAAAAATAAATAAATAAAATAAAAAGTTAAGAATAAAATAGGGGAGCCGGGCGTGGTGGTGCACGCTTGTAATCCCAGCATTCGGGAGGCTGAGACAGGAGGATACGGGTTCGAGGCCAGCCTCAGCTACCTAGTGAGGCTCTCTGCAACTTAGTGAGACCCTGTTTCAAAATAAAGAATAAAAAATAGGGCTGGGGGTATAGCTCGGAGATAGAATGCCCCTGAGTTCAATCCCCAGTACGGCAAAAAAAAAAAAAAAAAAAAAAAAAGAATAAAATAGTAGCTCAGAGGTAGAATGTCCCTGGGTTCAATCCCTAGTACCATGAAAGTAAACAAATACAAATAAAAAATACAATAGGGCTGAGGGTTTAGGCCAGAGGTAGAATACCCCTAGGTGTTCAATCCCAGTACAAAAAAAAAAAAATTGCTCTTCAGAAGACACTGATTTCTTTTTTTGTTAATTTATTAGCTGGCATAGTGGTGCCTGCTTGTAGTCATGATACTTGGGAGGCTAAGAAAGGAGGATTGCAGGTTCAAGGTCAGCCTCAGCAATGTAGTCTCTCAGCAACTTAGCAAGACCCTATTTCCAAACAAAAAAAATAAAATGTACTGAGGGTGTAGCTCAGAGGTAGAATGTCCCTGTGTTCAATCCCCAATATCCGCCCCCCATCCACAGCATACACAAATATATATATATATATATATATATATATATATTTTTTTTTTTTTTTTTTTTTTTTTTTTTTTTTTTTTTTTTTTTTTTTTTGCGGTACTGGGGATTGAACTCAGCGAGCGGCATTCTACCTCCGAGCTATACCCCCAGCCCTAGTTTTTATTCTTTATTTTGAAACCGAGTCTCACTAAGTTGCGGAGTGCCTCACTAGGTAGCTGAGGCTGGCCGAGAACCCGGATCCTCCGGTCTCAGCCTCCCAAATGCTGGGATTACAAGCGTGCGCCACCACGCCCGGCTCACAAATATATTTATTACTTATTTATTTACTTTGCAGTACTGGGGATTGAACTCAGGGGCTCTATCACTAAGCTACATTCTAAGCCTTTTTTACTTTATTTATTTTTTATTTTGAGACAAGGTCTTGCTAAATTGCCCAGCCTGGCCTCAAACTTTTGATCCTCCTACCTTGGCCTCCTGAGTTGCTGGGATTACGGGCATGGGCCACCATGCCCAGCTCCAAATACATTGATTTAAGAAAAAAAAAGTTATTAATGGAGAAAAAATATTTGCAAAACATCTGACAAATATTTCATATTTGTAATATATAAACTCCAAAGACAACCCAATTTTTTTTTTTTTCTTGTGGTACCAGGAATGAAACCCAGGGAGGGCCTTGCACATGCTAGGCAAGCACTCTAAGTACTCTACCACTGAGATACAACCCAGACCTCCAATTTTTGGGGGGATTGAACTCAGGGGCATTCTACCTCTGAGCTATACCCCCAGCCCTATTTTTTATTCTTTTTTTTTTATCGGTACTGGGGATTGAACTCAGGGGCATTCTGCCTCCGAGCTACACCTCCAGCCCTATTTTTTATTCTTTATTTTGAAACTGTGTCTAAGTTGCGGAGTGCCTCACTAGGTAGCTGAGGTT